>BSQZ01000026.1:6602500-6620000 GCA_033239005.1 Lamellibrachia satsuma
CCTTCATCTACAAGAGAGGTGGTTGCAGCCTCATCTGTTTATAATGCACATCTGAAGAACGATTCTTTGTATCCGCGATGCATAAATGTCAAAGATAGAGGTTTGCAACCATATCTCTTTAACGCACATCCCACCTGGTTACACACGGGATCGCGGGTTTTGAAGTTAAATAAAAACAGTGTTAATGTATGTGTTGTGTCAATGACTTGTACAGAAATGCAAACAGAAAAATTAACAAAAATATATTTTGAATAATTGCTACATCTTCTTTTTCCCCTTGGTCCCTTGCGGGCGGTGCCACATCACTGAGTCTATTCCAGTCTCTCGACGAGTCATCTACATCCATCGCGATCTTCTGCCGTTCTTCTCCAACTCTGCCCTCTTAATACTGTCTTTCGATCTTAATTTCGGTATTCCTCGTCTCCTTCTACCACCGTCTTCTGGTTGAAATTAGGATGGAGGGGCAGTGTTAAGATAAATCTCAAACTCAAAAAGACAGAGTTGAACAGCCGAGATTGGGATAGAATAGCAACAACGTGCTAATAAAGAAGGAAACAATACTCTCATTGCGTCGCAATCATATTAGTATTAGCCACGTCGTCCTCGTGTATAATCAGTGTATTGCGATCATCGACGTTGCTAAATATTTCGTTTCAGGACGACCTTTTGTAACGACCACCTACGGACTGAACTGAAGCAACGTCGTCATTGGACAATGGTTACGTGAGATCGACAGAAAACCGTCTGAGCGGCAGCGCCAACGCGCCTGGGACGCGCGGATCTCGAAGAACACGCGATCTGAAGCGAACACGGCATCTTCTGTCGGCTGTCAGTGCCGCTCACTGGTAGAAGCACGCCCTCGCCGCCCAGCGCACGCGCCTCTCTGCAGCTACGGTCGGCCTCGGTTCATTAGCAGCCGTCCCTCGGCCTCGACCGCGTGTCCTGTTGCGACATTGTTGGCGGCAGTCCGCGGCTCCGTGACCAGTCCAGAAAAGAAGGGGTGACTGTGAGCGATGCTGTTACTGCTAGTGGAAATTAAGTGCGCCTGGATTCGTTAGCACGACTCACATTTACAGGTGAGTGAAGGAATCGTCGTTGGGGGCAGTCGGATTGTGTATCGCAACAAGTTAGGACGACTTCGCCAGGTTTGCCGTGATCAGCCGTCAGCTGCAAGTGACGTACGTTCGGCATCGCCCATTGCGTCTTGTTGGCGACATAAGCCTGGAAACCCGCCGACTCCTGAACGAGTTATTAATCCGAGCGCTGGAACGCCGATTGGTCGGACGCAGCTTTGTTACATCACAAACCGACGCGCACAAAAGGTGCACTGCCGGGGGTCGCTGTGACGGCGCCGCGAAGCCGCTGCCAATGACAGCGAAGATGAGACGGGCTCACCGCCAAACGCCGCCTGCTGCTTCACAAACATCTCTCGACGTCACCGCGTTCACTTGTCGCCTCGACAAAGCTGAAGCATATTCTGCCAGTCGTATTAACCAACGGATCTACTCCCAGAATATCGCTGCCACTTGAGGGTATCGGACGAACTAGTATTCACCTCATGTGAACGTGCCAGGGGAATATTTATCCGATTTCTCCAGCGCTTGTTTGTGTCGACACCACTGATAGGGACGATGCCGAGTGACAGAACAATCATCGCTATCGGCGATAGGGCAGTCGACAGTCGGGACGTTTGCTGTTATAATGGGCGTTAAGTCGCCGAGCTCTCCACCAAGGAATATGTGTCGCTTATATTTGCTCGTGTTGCTAAAATTTTTCGCAGAGCAGCTGGTCTTCTGCGCCAACTTCACGGTCAGCTATCTGACGGCGGACCGTACCAAGACGTTCGTCAAGAACAAACAGGGCCGCATCATCTCGGGCGCGATGAGCTACGCCATAGAAAAGGTGGGCGCATTCAATGTTTCATTTCATCTCTATCTCCTGCTCGTTAATTTTTTTCAATATGTAGATACATTTCAATCTTCTTAAATCCACGAGCACAAGTTGGTTGTCCACCTACAGCGTGGTCTACATGCGGAACATCCCGTGTACGCCGGCTGTGCAATTTGTGGACACGAATTGTCACCATTTCTTGGGAATTTAATTTAATTCTAAATCGTTGTGTTTAAAAAAAACGTCATGTATACACATTTTTTATTTATTTAATAAATACAGTTGTGCGTTAATGTAACCACTAAGTACAACTACATGCCAGTTCCACTACTTGTCTGTAACCACTAAGTACAACTACATGCCAGTTCCACTACTTGTCTGTAGAGTCGTACACTGAGTCACACAGTTCCAGGCCTGCAGAGGTGGTGGAAATGGGAGGGAGGAATAGACAATTGACAGTTTACTGGGAACCATGGCAGGAAATGAAAGGCTAATCCTTCAGGTAGGCCAGAATGGAAGGGGAACCCAAGACAACAGACTGTCCACTGGTGGGGTCACTGGGAAGATAACCTGGTGGGTAATTACAGCTACCACTAATCACTCTCTCTGATTGTAAATATTCAGGGCTGGCATTGCTAATGTTTACTCCCCCAATGAGCTGCCACCCCAACCCACCCCAACAGTGCCACACCAACCCACCCCAACAGTGCAAACACAACACAAGGGAGTCATTTGTCTGCATTGCTTGATTTGTTTCAATGAACAGGTAAACTCTGAAGCCATCAAACTATAGACCAGTTGGTCTTTCCATGTTGTATAAATAACAGCTCAGGTATTGACCAGTTGACTTACAGAGCACTTTTTCAAAGAGCACCTTGTGAAAGTGGATTCACAGGTCAGACAATAATTTCGTAATCTGCTGAGGATACTGCACACTACAGAGCACCTTTTCCAATGACATGTTGTGAACTTGTGAAAGTGAATCTAACAATAATAATTATTCAAAGAATTACGCACGCATTTGATTGCGCATTTGATTGTGCATTTGACAAATCAAATGTTTGTGGGTCGCATTCAAATGCAAATGCAAATGTTTAAGGTATGCATTCAGATGCAAATGCGTTAACATTTTATGCAGGCATTTGAATGCACATTCAAATGCTCAACATTCAAATGCGCATTCAAATGCATTTGCATTTGTTAACAAGCCTAGATGCAGTTCCAGTTTTATTTTACCTGTTATAAAAAGCTTCCCAGTGTTGTTGCGAACACACCCATGAGGCGGTAGCTTTCTAGCCTGGTCCTACTGAACCCACATATTCTACGAAACTGCTCGCACGCATAGGCAGACATGTCTTTGCGGTTTTGCTTAGATAGAGCTTAGGCGTCTGTGTTTTAATCCACATTTAATTGTTTTCAAATAGGGTGATTTTATTTTCATATTAATCCTATAGCTGGGCATCGTGAGAGTATTTTGTATTAACAGAATTGCAGTAACAGTGCTCAGTAAACGGTGAGTGTCTTCGTTCTATGTTCATCACACTCTATTCGCTAATATTTTTATCATACGGTCAACACACTCTATTTTCTAATATTTTCATCCTACGTTCAACCCACTCTATTCTCTAATATTTTCATCCTACGTTCAACACACTCTATTCTCTAATATTTTCATCCTATGGTCAACACACTCTATGCTTCATCTTCTCATCCAGCTTTCACATCCAGCTTTCACACTCTATACTGAACTATCTTCGTCCTACGTTCAACATGCTCTACCCTGTAACATTTTCATCCTACGATCATCACACTCTATTTTCGTATATTTTCATCCTACGCTCAACACACTCTATACTGTAACATTTTAATTCTACGTTCAATGCACTCTATACTGTAATATTTTCGAGCTAGTTGGTGGTTTAGTGTAAGTAAATTGCATCAATTTGCTGAATTCTTCGATCTCAAGGTTTATCAGTTTAAAAGTCATTATAAAAGATTGCTCCTACAAAGATATGAACAATTGGATTATTATTAATTATCACTTTAGTGTTTTTATGTATTTGTATCTATGTACATTGTATTATATATCGGTTGATGTATGCCTATGTATACTCTAATATCCAGTTTAATTAGCAACTTATAAATAAATGTTGCTAAACTGAAAACTAGTCAATTGTGATTATTTGATTTAAGAAATAACATTGTAAATTATTAATAGGGAATGCAAAATATAAGTTTTTTTATAACTTCATGCATTTCCTTTCAACATATTTGTAAAATGATTGTTTATGTTTATGTTCAATATAGATTACCAATTTTATACTTAAAACTAGCATATTTAGCCAAATCGTATGTTTTCGAAAATATTTACAGATGAAAAATAAAAAAAATAACACGTTTACTATTAATATTATTTTTAATCAACTCAGATGTTACTATCACTAATAAATCCAGTGTCGCAATGTACGTAGAACAGTCGTTCATTTAATCAATGGAAATCGTTGTAGATTCACTTTAACTGCCGTTTTTGCTCAGGTGAACGATGATCCTGATCTGCTGTCCGAGCACCGCCTCGGCTTCGTGTGGGCAGACACGCACGCTGACACGCTATCCGGCACGCTGCGGCTGACCCAGGCGTGGAAGAACGGCGCTGTCGCTTTCTTCGGTCCCGAGGATTCTTGCGACGTCGAGGCGCGAGTCGCTGCCGCCTGGAACCTGCCCATGATCTCATACGTAGGTGAAACGTCTGTGCATGTAGGCTGGCTGCTTCTGTAGATGTCTGCGTGTTCCACGTAACAGTGTCTATCTTTAGGTGTGGCAAGACACTGACGTAACGATCATCGCTTCTCCACGAAGCCTCGGCTATTATGTATCTATGGTCTATTGTATTCTTGTAGCCATACACAAAGGCAGACATGTTGATCTAGCATTATCAGACCTCTTACAACAGTACCCACATATCTGACCTCTTATAGCGGTACCCAGATCAGATATGTTTATATGACCTCTTACAACAGTACCTATATCATATATCTTATAACCGCACCAATGTCAGATATGTTGATCTGACCTCTTACAACAGTACCCAGATCAGAAATCGTATAACAATACCCAGATCAGATATATTATAACTGTACCCAAATCAGATATGTTGATTTAACCTCTTGCAACAGTACCCAGAGCAGATATGTTTATATGACCTCTTACAACAGTAACCGGATCAGATATGTTGATCTGACTTCTTACAACAGTAACCAGATCAGAAATCTTATAACAAAACCCAGATCAGATATGTTGATCAGATATCTTATAACAGTACCCATATCAGATATGGTGATAATATATATTATAACAGTACCTAGATCAGGTATGTTGATTAGATATATAACGGTACCCAGATCTGGTATACTGACCTGACCTCTTATAAAAGTACCCAGATAAGATATGTTGATTTTACCTATTATAACAGTGCCCAGATCTGATATGTTGATGAGACGTTTTGGATCAGTACACATATCAGATATGTTGATCTGACCTCTTTCAACATTACCCAGATCAGATATGTTGATCAGATATCTTATAACAGTACCCCAGATCAGATATGTTGATCTGACCATATATAACAGCACCCAGATAAGATATGTCACAAGAAGGCCATAGATACAAAGGAGAGCAACTACATTGATTCCTTAATTGAAATACCTTAGTTATGAAAAACGCCTAAAATAACGTGGTTTAACAACATTGGAGACCAGTAGATGAAATGGAGATCCAATAGAAGTTGTTAATATACTGAATGGTTATGAAAATATCGATAGAAACATGTTCTTCAAACTTAAGGAAGGGCAGTTGAACAAGGGGTACAAAGCAGCACTAGTGAAGGAACAGTGAAGGTTGGACACGAAAAAGCACTCAATCTCACAGAGGGTGATAACGGAATGAAACACAATATCTAATGATTGTGTTAATGTTAGCAGTGTGGATAAGTTTAAAGATACGATTTACATATAGCTGATAAGGACGGGCTAAGCATAGATGAAACATTGTAGGACTCACAATAAGCCAACGTTTTCCTTGTCCGGCCGCTTGCCTGGAGCCTGTAGTGTTGGATGGCAATCTTGTTAAACCTGTTTAAACATATGCTTCTTCTCTGTTCTGAGGTATTCTTGTAGCCTTAAGTCAGACCTGTTGATACAGCCACTTATTACAGTATCCATGCAGTACTACTGGTCAAACCTGCTGATGTAATATTTGGTCGCAATACTCAGGTCAGACCGGTCTTCGCGAACTCTGATTCTACCGCTTTCAGCCTTGTTGGTTTGGTATGCGCTCTCCATCCGGCGTCAATAATATTTTTTTATTTATTTAAAACTTCCTCCACAACTGATTCAGCCCATCGCGAATCACGCTCGTTAATGTTCAACTATATAAAGTATGAATATACGTAGAGCACATGCTTTTAATAAAATCATCGAAAGAATTTGCCTAGATCGTTAGATCGGGTACCTTGCGAAAGTGTGATTAACATTATGTTATAATATATAGAGCTGCACTACGTTTTCCCCTTTTCGCCGAATTTTGACCGGACCCAGTCCGATGATTTCACCAAAATCTTTGCTTTGTGCACACCAATACGGTTTCAGACAGATCTGACAGTGCCAGAACTAGTTGATAGAACAACTACAACCATAGATAACTGTGAAGCCCCAAATCAATATCGTTTTAGACTTATCAAAGGCTTTTGATGAGATATATCACAATATTCTCCTAAGTAAACTAAGTCATTATGGAATAAGGAACGTAGCATTAAATTTATTCAAAAGTTACTTACAAAATCTTAAACAATACGTAGAAATCAATTAAGCTAAATCATATAGTCTTAATATTACCACAGCGGTACATCAAGGATCTGCCCTTGGTCCGCTTCGTTCATAACATACATTAATGACTTACCAACTGCAAATGAAAAACTTCATAATGCATGGAGATGATACTACCCTGTCTACTAATCTTGAGTCACTCGAATGTGATAAATATGTGGCATATGTATTAAACAAAGAACTAAATAAATTAATGGTTCAACGTCAGTAAATTATTATTATACACACAACGATACATAAGAAAATAAATCAGGAACAAATAAAAATAAAAAACACGCTTATTGAAATAGTAAATTTTTTATTCTTTAAGTTTAACCATCAATAAAAAAAATAATCGAAGAATCCATACTGATAACATTGCCAATAAATGTAAAACAAATTATTGGAATTTGTTAATAAATGATTTTTTTTACAAATTCACTGATACTTCCACACATAAACTAGTGCATACTAGCATGGGGCTACCGATGTGAACGAAAAATTAAAATCCAAAAGAGAGCACCCCGATTGATAAATCTAAGCAAATATAACGCACATATACTGATCCAGTTTTAAAAATGCTACTAACAGTAAACGACCTCATACATACACAATAATAATTTTTTATTATGGAGAAAAACATCACACATTACCGACTGAATGGGGGAGATAATCTTTGTTGCTCGAACAGTATACCAGACACAAGTGAATGAGGGGAGAACCTTTGTTGTTCGGACAGTATGCTAGACACAAGTGAATGGCGAGAAGAACCTTTGTTGTTCGGACAGTATGCCAGACACAAGTGAATGGCGAGGAGAACCTTTGTTGTTCGGACAGTATGCCAGACACAAGTGAATGTGGAGGAGAACCTTTGTTGTTCGGACAGTATGCCAGACACAAGTGAATGGGGAGAAAACCTTTGTTGTTCGGACAGTATGCCAGACACATGTGAATGGGGAGGAGAACCTTTGTTGTTCGGACAGTATGCCAGACACAATTGAATGGGGAGAGAACCTTTGTTGTTCGGACAGTATGCCAGACACAAGTGAATGGGGAGAGAACCTTTGTTGTTCGGACAGTATGCCAAACACAAGTGAATGAGGAGAGAACCTTTGTTGTTCGGACAGTATGCCAGACACAAGTGAATGGGGAGGAGAACCTTTGTTGTTCGGACAGTATGCCAGTCACAAGTGAATGGGGAGGAGAACCTTTGTTGTTCGGACAGTATTCCAGACACAAGTGAATGGGGAGGAGAACCTTTGTTGTTCGGACAGTATGCCAGACACAAGTGAATGGGGAGAGAACCTTTGTTGTTCGGACAGTATGCCAGACACAAGTGAATGGGGAGAGAACCTTTGTTGTTCGGACAGTATGCCAGACACAAGTGAATGGGGAGAGAACCTTTGTTGTTCGGACAGTATGCCAGACACAAGTGAATGGGGAGGAGAACCTTTGTTGTTCGGACAGTATGCCAGACACAAGTGAATGGGGAGAGAACCTTTGTTGCTCGAACAGTATGCCAGACACAAGTGAATGGGGAGAGAACCTTTGTTGTTCGGACAGTATGCCAGACACAAGTGAATGGGGAGATAATGTTTGTTGCTCGGACAGTATGCCATACACAAGTGAAATTCAAAACGGAGCCGGTGCAACGAAAATGAGTTTATCTGTATACAAAAGACGAAGCTGCACTCGGGAATTTGAGAAGAATACAAATGGACGACACATTGAGAATAAAATAATAAAATGAACTTTGGTTTCTTGACTGCACATTGACGGCACATTGACGGCACATTGACAGACTTATTGAGCATCGATGGACTGGATTCAGAAAGCCAGATATAGGGTCTTACGTAGCACTTGTGAATTCTTTGTGAACCTGCCTTTTTGTTCAGTCACACTTTAAGTACTGCCCTTTTCCCTGGCAGCTGACCAGTGGCTGATGCTCCATTTGTTAGGATTTAAAGTCAACCTAAAATTCATCTATTTCCAAGGGCAGTGAGCTGTCAACGAGAGATTTCATCTTCAAGAATTTAGGTTTTGTAATATTCAAATATCCTACTTTCCGAAAATAAATAATTTTATTAACTTACTGAAAATTAACATGTTTTGTGCGTGGGTTGGTATTACATGGAATGGCTGTGCAATGTTTTCATCGTATGTTCGACGCACTGTGGTGTAGTGTCCGTAAACGATAAACATACAAACGAGAAATATGTGATAATTCCTCTCGCCTTTCATCCACAGTGTTCTTCTTCTCCGGTTCCCGTTTTTCGGTTTTTTTTCGCGACTGCGCGTATATAAACCTGATAGTGTATTTGTATCACCACCGCGCGGGCTGTGGCTGCGTTGAAATGGCGGCGGCGCGTTTTCCCACCGTTGGACAGTTACACCCACGTGACATGATTATTTGATTGCGTAGAAATTGCGTCATCGTTGTGCGTATTCGTTAGAAGCTTATTTTCGGCATCCTTCTGTCTTGCAAGACAATGGTTTGTGCCGTGGTGGTGACCTCCGTGATGTGCATCGTCTTAAAAGGCTCATCGTCTCAGGAGCCTCGTCGTCTCAAGAGCCTCATCGTCTCAGGAGCCTCATCGTCTCAAGAGCCTCATCGTCTCAACAGCCTCATCTTCTCAGGAGCCTCATCGTCCCAGGAGCCTCATTGTCTCAAGAACCTCATCGTCTCAGGAGCCTCATCTTCTCAACAGCCTCATCGTCTCAGGAGCCTCATCATCTCAGGAACACCACCTTGGCATGACAGTCTCTGTCGCACTGGCTGCAAGTGAAGGCAGTGGCTGAGAAAGTGCAGGATTTGCAGAACTCTTCGCAGCCAGTTGCGTGGTTCGTTTCTCTTCTCTAGATGCCCTTCTCAACAGTCAGCCTCCAGTGGCATCGACCGTCGGGACACATCATTAGTACCAAGCGGACGCTGAATGCTATTTCGCCGCTGGCAGCTTGGTCACAGGAAGAGCGAAAGCGACAAGCGCTAGACAAAAGGACGACATATGATATGTCGTGCTTTTGTCGCCTTAACTCTTCTTGTGGCCAAGCTGCCAGCGGCAAAATAGCATTCAACATTCGCTTGGTACTAACGATGTGTCCCTACGAATAATTTGCCCAATAACGCCACGATACAATTTCTAAGAAACTTGCGGTCACTAATTGGTGCTTTGTTTATCAATATCGCCATCGGCGGGTCGCTTCGCTTCAAGTAAACACAACTTTAGACGGTGGTCGAGTGTGTATTCGTTGGAAGCTGGGAGACGGCCGCCGACGATTGATGCCACTGGAGGCTGACTGTTGAGAAGGGCATCTAGAGAAGAGAAACGAACCACGCAACTGGCTGCGAAGAGATCTGCAAATCCTGCACTTTCTCAGCCACTGCCTTCACTTGCAGCCAGTGCGACAGAGATAGTCATGCCAAGGTGGGGCTCCTGAGACGATATATATATATATATATATATATATATATATATATATATATATATATATATATATATATATATATAGTGTTTCCCCTGTAAACCTGCAATGTCTGACTTATTCGTCTTCCGGCAAATGTGTCTTCAACAGATAGATACATATATTTAAATTCAATTGTGTGGCGTGAGACAGTGCAGAAAGCATTTAAGTTCAGTGATGTGGCGTGAAACAATGCAGACAACATATAAGTTAAATTATGTGGCGTGAGACATTGCAGGCAACAATGCAGCACATTACCTTATGAAGACGTTTGAATTGTTGTGACATTATTAGGCAAGGCAATTTAATATATTTCCCCTAGATGGCCCTACAAGTTGTTTATACCGAGGCATTGATGCAGTTTGTGCCTACAGAACAATTATTCAACAAATAACCAACATACCAATGCGGCTTACTTTGTAAATGTGCCGTGAAGTTAAAGTGAGATGATCGGTATACTGGGTCTTTCTTTCGCCGCACAAATCTCCTTGCGAAACCGCTGCCTCGCCTTTCTACCAGCTGCTGTTACAGTTCCGGAGTTCTTAAGGATAAGGAAGCAAAACTGAAACGATGGACTGATCATTTCCAGCACATTTCCTCTGATGCACTTGAAAGATTGGAATAACTTCCAGTTGGTTCGCTGAGCCTCATAAACTATTTGAGACCGAAACAAGTATCGGCTCACTCGAGAACAGAGAAACCGCCTAGTAAAGATGGTATGTTTCCAGGAAACTTCTGATAAAATGGAGGCAGATCGTTGCGAGGATCACAGTGAAACTTGATTGTGTTAGCCTGGAATAGAAATATACTCAAGTCTCAAGTAGTTATACTCCAAACAGCCCAATCTTGAGCTAACGCAGGAGTTTGGACCAACGGCTTTTAGTGTCTCTTCCGAAAGACACGGGCAAAGTGGGGTGAACGAAACTGCCCAAGTTTCGAAACGGCGGAGGTGGAATCGAACCACCGTCCTCTCGATCGACAGGCGGGTGCTCTAACCATTAGACCACCGCTCCTACCACCAAATCGATCACTCGATTAAAAAAGGACACCGCCAGTGAGCGGGAATGACACAAGTGTATCAGTCCTCCTAGTAGCTGGCAAAGTATTCGCAATCGGCTTACAGTCCACATTATAAATGTCTTCCCTGAAACTCAAAGTGGTTTTAGATCTGGAAGAAGCACCGTAGATATGAACTTTACCTTGCGTTAAATCCAAGAAAAATGTATGGAACAAAACCGTCCTCTCTGCAGTCTTCATTGAACTGACCAAAAAACGAGTGACACAGTGGAAACGTGGAGTGTGAGAATGCTGAAGAAATAAGGTTGCCGTGGAAGATTCGTTGAAACGATCGAGGCCCTGCATTCGGGGATGATGGCTGAGGTATGCTCTGAAGTAAGAGAGGTATCAAACGGCGATAACCAAAACGTGTTCTCGCACCAAATCGTTTTTCTACGAATCTAGCCTCAGTGCTCAAAGAAACCCCGATGCTGTTCGAGAGATGTATATATACGAACAGGACCATAGTGCAGATAGCACAGACTTGTTCATGTTCTGAGCTCGGAGCGAAAATAAATTTGATGCCGTATAACGCTTCCAGTCATCACAGATGCATACAAGTATGCAATCGCTGTGGTCAACAGTTTGTTCTTGTTCTTGTTGCGGCAAAGCCAGTTAAATTTACCGTGAAATTAGCGCATACCTCGTGGTGTGATCGTGATACGTTTGAAAGAGCAACTACAATTTGACCAGGGGCGGCAATTTGGCCGAATTGAAGATCGATGCGATACGGCGTGAATGCGGTGACGCTAAGTGCGTGCATTAAGTATTTAGCGTGTGTTCAGACCAGCGTATCTGACGTGGATTCAGTATGTCGCTGATTCGACGAATGGTCAAGTGCGTTGGTGAACTGCTATAACTGCTAGCAGCGTGAATATGTTTAAAAACAAGGTTTACACATAATTATCTCACGAGGGCGGGTTACACTTAGATGAAAACTGTTGGACTCTCGATAGGCCAATGGCTTCCTTATCCACTTGCCATCTGGGCCTTTGCCTTGGATGGCAAATCTTGTTAAGTCTTGTATGCATGTAAGTATGTATGTATGTATATATGTATGTATGTATGTATGTCTGTATGTATGTATGTATGTATGTATGTAAGTATGTATGTATGTATGTATGTATGTATGTATGTATGTATGTATGTATGTATGTATGCATGTATGTATGTATGCCTGTATGTATGTATGTATGTATGTCTGTATGTATGTATGTATGTATGTATGTATGTATGTCTGTATGTATGTATGTATGTATGTATGTAAGTATGTATGTATGTATGTATGTATGTATGTATGTATGTATGTATGCATGTATGTATGTATGCCTGTATGTATGTATGTATGTATGTATGTATGTATGTATGTATGTATGTATGTATGTATGTATGCATGTATATATGTATGTATGTATGTCTGTCTATCTGTCTGTCGGTCTGAATGTTCCCTAATATCTCTGTCAGTATTGTTTGTAGGGGGTGACAGTTTGTATGGCTGACATTTTGTATATATGTTCTTCAAATGTACTGCGCTAGCGATCACACCTTCATAGATACTCTCAACCGAACTCGTCTTCCTCCTGCCTCAGGCTGTATATAGAAGGTAACAGTTCTCTCTAGTGATATTTCTCTGTTGTCCGATATGTCCTTCGGCGACACTGTCATGTCTTCTGCTTACAGTCAACGTATGTATCTACAAAACGTCGGGCTGCCGACAAGCGCTGACCTTTCCCTCGATATTGTTCCATTAGCTGTTCTATATCTCAGGTGTTGAACTTTCCATTAATTGCTTAATGCTGTGGATCACGACCTCTTAAATTCCAGCCGTTGTTATGTTTGTAAGTTCCGCTGCGTCAGCATATTTTAGTGAACAAAATTGCAGACAGTATAAATAGCGCGCATAAATATACACACAAACATATGCACGCACGCACGCAAGCACGCACGCAAGCACGGACGCACTCACATCACCTAAGCGTGTGTCTGTAAGTAGGTGTGAAACGAAAATGAATATGTACACGTTGTACTAACGAAGACATACATCTTCATGCTGTCAAAGTGTGACCATATACTGTAACATTTCAAGGCGATTTTCGCGATGGTCAGCAAGTGCAGTTATTGTCGGAACCATTAGTAGTAACTGCAGCAGAGAGCGTATCTCGGCACCTGGGTGGTCGTAGTATGCGAGCAAGACAATAGCTTGATGAAAGTGCCTTCTCCGGAAGATACTGACCACTGATTAAGCCACTCCTGACAGCATTCCTGGCTCCACCGCCGTCGTTATAGTGCTTCGCTGGTGTAAATTTCATAAGGTGATTTTAATATGTCTCGTCGGATCGTATTCGTCTGTTCTGTTGAGTGATGTGTTTATGGGTCAAACAATGAACATATGTCTGTCTGCCATCTCAAAATGTCGTGATATTCTTCTTCCTCGCCGTTTGCTTCGTCTTCAGTTCGACTTCTCTCTTTGTCACGTCCTCGTGCTTTGTACGTCTTCCTGTTAAGAAGCAAGACCACCGTTTATTTTGTGTGCGCGTCTTATATTAAAACCTCGGATTATTTGTCATCTCGGTTGTAACTGCATCTTGAGACGTGAGCATCACGCGGTTCGCGGCGGTGAAGCTTCTTCGCGCATTTATGTTGTCGAACACTGGAGATGTGATTTTCTGTGTGCGTAACGATTGTGTTCATCGTTGCAATGGGAATACCTTGTTTAACTTAGAAACAAAACAGCTTCATTTTGACTTTTTATTCTCGTGCTTCGAGAGAATGCCACTGCGTGCCGTCTGCTCATTGTCATCATTATCATTATCATTATCATTATCATTATCATTATCATTATCATTATCATTAATAGTATAGTTAGTAGTAGTAATATTTACTTACTTTACTTACTTGACTTAAATACATAGGCCACACCCTCGCTGTCCTCTGGGAGGTTTCACCCCTCGCTGTCCTGTGGGAGGTTGCACCCCTCGCTGTCCTCCGGGAGGTTGCACCCCTCGCTGTCCTCTGGGAGGTTGCACCCCTCGCTGTCCTCTGGGAGGTTGCACCCCTCGCTGTCCTCCGGGAGGTTGCACCTCTCGCTGTCCTCTGGGAGGTTGCACCCCTCGCTGTCCTCCGGGAGGTTGCACCCCTCGCTGTCCTCCGGGAGGTTGCACCCCTCGCTGTCCTCCGGGAGGTTGCACCCCTCGCTGTCCTCCGGGAGGTTGCACCTCTCGCTGTCCTCTGGGAGGTTGCACCCCTCGCTGTCCTCCGGGACGTTGCACCTCGCTGTCCTCCGGGAGGTTGCACCCCTCGCTGTCCTCCGGGAGGTTGCACCTCTCGCTGTCCTCTGGGAGGTTGCACCCCTCGCTGTCCTCCGGGAGGTCGTATCCCTCGCTGTCCTCCGGGAGGTTGCACCGCTCGATGTTCTCCACGAGGTTGCACCCCTCGCTGTCCTCCGGGAGGTTGTACCCCTCGCTGTCCTCCAGGAGGTTGCACCCCTCCCTG
The DNA here is from genome assembly GCA_033239005.1 of Lamellibrachia satsuma. Taxonomy (NCBI): domain Eukaryota; kingdom Metazoa; phylum Annelida; class Polychaeta; order Sabellida; family Siboglinidae; genus Lamellibrachia; species Lamellibrachia satsuma. Next base: position 6,617,260 of record BSQZ01000026.1, read on the forward strand.
TCCTCCGGGAGGTTACATCCCTCGCTGTCCTCCGGGAGGTTGCACACATCCATCCTGCTCTGTTTAAGGCATGCCGCTCTGCTGTCAACAGCGAGAGCCCAGTATCGTTTATGATCTGGTCACTCTACCTCTTCAGTGGCGTTCCTCTCTTCCGCTGTCTTTTGAAATCCTACTTCAATTATTATTGTTATCAGCAATCAATTATTATTATGATGTTGTTTCTACTTGTGAAATAAAACTTATTCAATTATATATGTGCTTGTGATTTACCTATTTTAGATCTCTGTTGGTGTATTTTAACAACTTGATGACCTTTAGTCTCTCTCTCTCTCTCTCTCTCTCTCTCTCTCTCTCTCTCTCTCTCTCTCTCTCTCTCTCTCTCTCTCTCTCTCTCTCTCTCTCTCTCTCTCTCTCTCTCTCTCTCTCTCTCTCTCTCTCTCTCTCTCTCTCTCTCTCTCTCTCTCTCTCTCTCTCTCTCTCTCTCTCTCTCTCTCTCTCTCTCTCTCTCTCTCTCTCTCTCTCTCTCTCTCTCTCTCTCTCTCTCTCTCTCTCTCTCTCTCTCTCTCTCTCTCTCTCTCTCTCTCTCTCTCTCCCTCTCTCTCTCTCTCTCTCTCTCTCTCTCTCTTTCAAGAGTAGACAATTCCCAGTCTCCTATACTGGAACCGTGGCAGACCGGTACTCGAGAACCATACAGACCCGTGAAAAAACCACGGAACCATGACAGCACTACTAAGAAAGTGCAGTCATTGTCGGAAGCGCTGATGGTAATTTCCCGTTTAAATTTGGTTTTTTATTTTGTCGGAAATTGTAATGACTGAGGCGCGAGAGGAAACACGGGAAACTACACCGTAACGAAAATATCACCATCAACGCATGGCGTTAATTTAGCTTCGACTTCAACTCACTGAAAGAGAATCGTTTACTGAACAGCTGTATTATTTGTGTGAGGCACTTAACAGTACGTTCGGGATATCCTGGACAGAAAGAAACACAAGCTGCTCTCTTCAGGTGCCGCGCCCAGTTAGCCTAGAAAACTTCACACAAAGGGCTACAAGGGAAGACACGAAGACAGCGTGGGAGTGTGTATCCCCCGGGATGGTGTAAGATGTGGGTCGTGGCAGACAGAGCGTCGGATTTGGGTTCTTGTACACCTGCTACAGTTTCAAAACTAAGTCAATTTCGTTCACCCAAATTTGCCTCGGTTCACTCTGCTGTATAAATGAGTACCTGGCGAAAGACAGTTGTGGGATTCCAGTTATGGAATTATAAGAACGAACAGTTTTCGCGCAGCAATTGCAGCGTGGCTGGGTGTTTCCAAGATACGTTGAAATTTGGTTTGTGTGAGCTGTACTTTGGAGGGGCGCGGTATAAATTAAATACCTTGCGTTTACGGTAATCGGAGAGACGTGGCCACCTAACATAAGTGGAACTAACCTCGGGACTTTGAAACGTACTATCGATAAAAAGAAAAGAAATGCATTGCAAAAATGTGTTTTTTTCATTGGATTAGGCTATTAAGTGTAGGAACAAGCCCGTTGCTTTGATCTCTAGTTTACACCTGCTTGCCTACAGGGTTAAATTGTTGACATGTTGACATTACTAAAAGCCACATCAGAACACCGTTCAAGGCACACGTTGGGTGCGTTCAATAACCAGGCGGTATATATGCGCATGTAATTAATTGTAACGTTGTGTCTTTGATTTAAGAGTTTTGAGACCAGGTGGATAATACTGCGATGTAGAGTTACACCTGATGGCATCTAGATGTAGTGCTACACGTGATGGTATATAGATGTAGTGTTACACCTGATGGTATAAAGAAACGTTCTACGCACTTGCTAACCCCGGTTTCGACAAAAAGCAGTGTGTAGTCGGAGGCGGCGATGAAAGGATGGGCCACATTGAAGACATCAACGTCGTTGTAAACCAATTGGTGGTCTCACATCGTAAAATCTGGATATGTTTATTATTGCTGAAATCTCATTGACGTGTTAACGTATGTGTTATTAGCATGCTATTACTAACCTGTTCTCATCATCATCATCATCATCATTACCAACATCATCGTCATAGTCGTCTCTTTAGTAGTTGTAGTTGCAGTAATGCGAATGATGCAAATAATGCAAATATAGATATTTACGATAATAAGATAATAATGATAATAACGACATTACTGATAAAATAATAATAATAATTGTAGTTTTAATGGTAAAGGTAATGGTAAATATAATTATGATAATAATACCACCACAACCACCACCACCTCCACTACCCTAACCATCATCGTAGTCATCATCACCATAATTATCTTCGTCGTCACTATCAACATTGTCATCATCATTATCATCATCACCACCTCATCACCATTACAACCATGTTGTTTATCATCAGTACAATGCGTGCAGCTATTTTCACTGTCCGCTATAGTAGTGTACGGCATTCTTGCAGTCATTCCGGGGATCGTTGGCGTGGCAAGGGATAAATATAGCGAGACATAACCGTGAAGCCGACGGCGATGTTCCTGCCGCGGACCGTCTGAGAGTAACTGACAGGAGCATCTGTCGCGAGTCGGTTACCTCTGACAGATAGATGGGCCCGGGTGAAAGCCGCACTGTCTCCGAGTGTGAATCTCCCTCGACCGCCTACAGCGACGCGTGTGTTGGCGATGATGCAAAACATCGTCTAATAAATATCTTCAGGGCCACAGTCGAAAGTGTACTGCCTCAGGGGTTGATACTTGG
>BSQZ01000026.1:6625000-6630000 GCA_033239005.1 Lamellibrachia satsuma
AAATGTTATTAATGCGAGTAAACAAATCCAAATTTCCCAAAGTTAGCTTCAGTTCTTTAAATGGAGACACAATAAAGCTAACGAGTGACGAGTATGAAACTCAGGGGTAACGGGTAACAAATTGGGCCCGTTCCTTATTCAGGGTCTGTACTCGCCCATTAACATGACGTATTTATGTAATGATACGATAATGGCGAGCTTACAATAAAGTGTATGCAACTTCATTTCTCCCAAGCAAAATATACGATACGAATTAAGTTGCATATGTCTCTTTTTCTAAAAGCGTTTCTCGTTAATAGCTGACACATTTACGGATAATATCTCGATTACCGACCATACAAAAATAGCAGGCGCGCGTACTACACGACTCTTTTTGCTATGGAATCTACGGCGCGATATACAAACCTGATCCGAGTCGCAGGCTTCACTGACCGATTACAAAACTATACGATATTTTCAAACCTCCAATAAACCGAAAAAGTGAAACGCCTGTACGTACACCGATACGGAAGCGGATGAAAACATATCTGCGCAATGGCCGTATCACGCGGGTGCCGTCTATTGTATTTCGTAGCGAAATATCGTCCGCGGTTGAAACGAGACTCGTGTTTGCGCGACGTCGCCGAGTCGCCGCGCCTATATAGTTACGGCGGCTGGTCGGTTGCATCGACCGTGGCACGAAACAGCGAAACGACGCGAGACGTGCGACGACGTCGTCCATGACAACATTCCTCGTCTCCTTGGCATCCTTCTGTCTTGACTAGACAATGATTTGCGCCGTCACTACTATCGTGTCTCATCATTGTCACGTTCTGTGTCCACATTCTCTGGCTTCCTCCAATCCTGTCACGTATTCCCACCCGTCAACTGTCACGTTATTTCTGTGCGCCACCACGCCACGGTCTATCCATATACTTTTATTCGCTACATAGATCGTGTGTCCCCACTGCCGTGTTGCCATGGTTACGGCACGTGGATCGTGGTCCGGAAACGTACACAAATTCAAAACTTTCACGTATATTATGCCGTACCCATTTTTAAATTTCCTAAAAATGTTTAACAAGGAGAAGGTCGTACTTGAGGACTAGGCCATTTATGGTGTACACAGATATACTTTTCTAGTTGATGGCTGGTATCATACCTACCAGCGTCACTGGCTGTAGGATCCCCAGCTCACGGAGTCATTATGGGGGCATCTTGTATGATGATTTGCTGGAGTTGTTGACGCCTGCATATGTTGCCAACCAGCAACTATTAGGCAAAGTCAATCGCCATACAATTTTTTTTATCTGGCTGTTGTTGCTGTATAGGCGAAGAGCACGCTCGGCAGAAACGTACGCATTTTCATGAAGCGTGAAATCTTACAAAAACGCCATAAACAGAGCAATAAACACGTATTTCATATCTGTATTCTTATATGTATATCACTAAAGTTACATGACAATAACCATGTACAAGTGTGAAATTATTACCTTTTTGTCAGAACGTATGTGCTTGTCAAAGTTTGTATATAACAGGATATTGTATGAGCGAGATTACCAAACGGAATTCTCGTAGATCAATATAAGGTCACGCTAAGAATTGCCGTCTGCAGCCCATAGAGTTTCACCATTAATCATCCCCCTATAAACTACTAACTTACTAACGGGTGTTTTATTTATGTGTGTGCTGCTGGCCCACTCTGGCCTCATTCTACACGAAATCGTGTTTGACCATGTGACCCAAAGGCAACATCACATGCACAGTATGGCGGCTAGTTATTAAATCTTTTCTATGTGACCGATAAATGTACTCATAAATAATTATTTGGATTACATTTCTTCTGTTTATTGACGCCCAAGTGTCAGTTGTATGTCACGGAATACACATGCGAAACGGTTAGTGCGTATCGGTGTCGCAGTCCGCTATTGCGGGTGCAAAATATCCTCGAAAGGGAGTACCGTCTAAAAATCATTTACACTGCATTCGCTTACCGTCAACCTGGAAGTAAGACGATGCTATGTCCCCGGTTAAGCGACAGCCGAGTGTTTTGCTTCTGTTACAGTCTACGTCGTCCTCAGCGAGCACAACGGAATGGTGGACATGATGAGCAACCTGGAGTACCGCGGTCTCCTAGCAACGGGCGACTACGTCGTCATCCACGTCGACCTTGACACCTTCAGCAATGTCATCCCGTTGAAGTACTTCAGACGTGAGCATTATGTGTTTGGTTTAAGTGAATTAGTATCTTTTATAAACGTCACGTACGCACGCACGCACGCACGCACGCACGCACGCACGCAGGTATTTATATAATATTTACATTAAATGATTCAAAACAAAAATGTGCCATGTGTTACCAAAACTTGTATCTATATTATGTGCCATATGGATTAGAAAACTACAGAAGATACATTTACCTTTACCTACATGCATGCACGCATGCATGCAGGCATGCAGGCAGGCAGGCAGGCAGGCAGGCAGGCTGACTGACTGGCTGGCTGGCTGGCAGACAGGCACGCAGGCATGCAAACAGACAGACAAACAGACACAGGGCATTACATAATATGACTAACACAGCACAACAAGTGTTACCTAATTGGCACGCCTCGCTGTGGTCGAGTACATCTTAAATGAATAGCGCAATTAGAATGCTCGAAGCATTTATGTAAGTAGTTACGAGGAAGTTCCCTTCCAACAAAAACACGACATCTCAAGTGCGATACGGCTGGATATCGAACAGCAGTGACGAGGCTGACTAGTGCTCTGTCTGCTTGAGGCTATTGTTGACGAATAGTGGTGAAAACGTGGAAATTAGAAGCATTTGTTCACGCGGTGTCTTAGCTTACTTTGTCGATACGGAGAGGATTTGCAAATCGGGACATCCTCGTTACACAGGGTGAATGTTGCAAGAGGGAACCGCCACTAAGTTGGAAAGCAGTTTGAGTGGCAAAATGTCACGGGCGCTACAGCGCTGACGAGCTTAGCCATACAAAAGGCACAAATAGAATACACAGTGCGTGTCTGGAGGATAAAACCGTCGACGTAAGACTGTTGTCGGGGGGTGTTAATTAATTATAGCTTACGAGACAATAACGGAGACATGCATATTAATGTTGCTCTATCACATTGGTGTTGGTAGAAAAACGGTGCACAAATGTATCATAGTTAAAGTTCCTTCCACAATAATTGTTTTCCGCTCGTCTCGTTTTAGAAAGATTTCACGGAAAAAACCAAAGCTATCTATTGTCCACTACGACATATTAGCTCGTTTGTGCGAACGTGTTACTTAGTTTTGATAAAATAATTGGACAAACTATTACATTATTTTTTTCCGGATACAGTCAAAATTCCGCGAAAAAAGGCAACAGTGGTCCGGTTCTATTTGCTGTACAATAAATTATTTCGATGATGTACTCACTCTTATTAAACCGGCTGCGCATATTACTTTGCTAGTCACGCACTACACATTTGAACAACACCAAACCTTGTTTGTGATGAGCTAAAAGGATTGAGAAGGGAGTTCTGATAAAATAATCCCGTGTTGATATCCGCGTGGTGTCTTCCCGACCAGGGACGTACGACTCGCACTGGTGGGCTGGGAACGTGGACGCGGCCCGCTCCCTGCTCGTCATTGTCTCCAGCCCGCCCAGCAATCCGAAGTACGACCAGTTCCACGCCTACGTCAACTCCTACAACGAACAACGACCGTTCGGCTTTCCCAACCCCTTCAACCTGCCGAAGAAGGTAGGGACTCTCCACATGCCTCATGCCTTACTTGCTTACTTATCCAGGTGTGGCACATAATGCTCGCACAAGATCTCGCCACTTCTCTCTGGCTTGGGCTCCCCTTGTCGCTGCGCACCGTGTCAGCCCTGCAGCCTTCAGCTCTTCGGTTCTCAGCTTTTGGTGTGCCCCTTTTCCTAGTCACTTCTTGGAACCAAGTCAGTGCTGTTTGCGCTGGTAAATCATTGGTCATTCTGAAGACATGCCCGAGCCATGTCCATCTTCTCCTTTTCAGTTCAGGGTGATGAAGATATGCCCGAGCCATGTCCATCTTCTCCTTTTCAGTTCAGGGTGATGAAGATATGCCCGAGCCATGTCCATCTTCTCCTTTTCAGTTCAGGGTGATGAAGATATGCCCGAGCCATGTCCATCTTATCCTTTTCAGTTCAGGGTGATGAAGATATGCCCGAGCCATGTCCATCTTCTCCTTTTCAGTTCAGGGTGATGAAGATATGCCCGAGCCATGTCCATCTTCTCATTTTCAGTTCAGGATGATGAAGATATGCCCAAACCATGTCCATATTCTCCTTTTCAGTTCAGGGTGATGAAGATATGCCCGAGCCATGTCCATCTTCTTCTTTTCAGTTCAGGATGATGCAAATGGTTTCATGGTTTGTTGATGGCGTCTGGTCTCGAAGAAGGTCACTACACTTGTTGCACCTTAACTTCATCCCCCTCCACCCTATCTACGTCAATCATTTAATTAATCGCAACCTACAACGTCTTTCTTACCCGTTTAATAGTGTCCCTATGGCCACGTTATATAGTCAGAAGGTTGACAAACATGGAACCAGGTGGACGTTCTCATTCAACGTCTTTCCTATCCGTTCAATATTGTCCCTATGGCCACGTTATATAGTCAGAAGGTTGACAAACTTGGAACCAGGTGGATGTTCTCATTCAAGCAGTGAGAGTTGGTCGGGTAGACTAGCGTTGATACGAGCGGTAGCATATGGGGTGTGTGGCCATCCCTATAGGGAGTTGAGGAGAGGGAGAGGGAGAGCGAACGATAGCAAGGAACGATGTTGTATTTATCACTGCACTGGTGATTGCGTTATCCAATAAAGACTCTAGCTGCGCTGTGGCGCGAGTCTCTATCTCCTGAGTGGAATATTATGTTAATTGAGTGACAGACAAAGGTCTACTTATTTCTAGTCCGCGTCACGTAAGGCAACGCTGAACGTACTATGTGGTCTCGGAGAATGACTAAGTGGCAAACGGAATATAAGATAACG
>BSQZ01000026.1:6635000-6785000 GCA_033239005.1 Lamellibrachia satsuma
ACGAACAAGAGATCGCCGGGTTGTCTTGGAGGATCAGTGTGGAAGACATCCAAGGATTGTCGACCCATAAGAGTATCATATACGGCAGTAAGGTAATTCATTAATCTCTCCTCAATTCGTTTAGTCCGTTGCGAATAACATTTTTTGATGTTCAAATACAGCTGTATGTAGGGTAAACATTATGCAATCATCTGTCCGATTATTTCATCAAAACTAAAACGTACATATGCACAAACGATCTAGCATGTTGTCATGGATACTATAGGAGTCAGACCACTGTTGAGAATTGCATTGGTGGCCATGTTAACGTTTTGTTTGATTATAAGAAAACGTTACCATCAAAAATTCTGAAACTTTTTCACAGCAACTGCCATCATCTCATTGACATACTGACAAAATTGTTATAAAAATCACGTACCTCCAGCTCTTAAAATGCCCCGACGCGCGATGCCCATCAATTTTGACAAAAATAGCCATGTATTCATGCGCCCACGTGGCCCATAGCAGAAACATTCACATAAATCCCTCCGCCTGTTAAACTCTCAAACAAATGCACCATTTCACAGCCAATAGCTTCTGCAAATATACCCGTGAATATGCCAGCTCAATTGCACTTATGTCACATCATATGAATTGTTTAAATTCACATATCGCAATTTAATACGCCCTACATTCGTGTGAAACAATAAACAGGAAGGTCAACAGTGATCTTACCCCTATATAGGTTCGATGTTCCGCGAAATGGTTCTATAACGAGAAGAGTTAAAGCTATTGCATTATGGAAGGACCTTTGACAAACAAAAGTCTCTTTCGAAATGCCCCCCCTTGTGTTGTATTATATAGTTGGGGTGCCTAAATAAAAATAACCGTGTGATTGAATTTTGAATGGCTAATATTAAAGAAAATGTTTATCACCGAATTAGTGTACTTTATATTTAAATATATTGTATGTAGTGTTATTGTTATAGTAATATATACAGCAAACATAAATGTTAGTTTAAATATGAACCAATCCAATATACATTGCAATATCTGGACTGCTGTTTGCAGACTGCTTTCTGCTGTGCGTTGGTGCTGTCTAAACCCAAGCATTAGGTTCAACACGAAGCTTTAACTGATGACGAAAATGCAGTATTCCGTTTTCTGTCGAGGTAAACTTAGATCATCGAACCCAACCCGTTGACCTCATTATGCGGGTCGTTGCACAGACTGGCGTTAGTGCGGTCAGTGTCGGTCAACAATCTCTTAACCTAGATAAAACTGAAACAGAGACGGGCTTTGTTGTGACTAACCCCTCACCCCACCCTTCCCAAACTACAGATACATGTAGGCGGGGCAAATTTGTCAATTTGCATAAATCCACAATGGCCGTTCAAAACAAAATGTTTTGTCAACATAGTTAATAATTTCACATAGACGTTACCACTGATTTATTCTAAAAAAGATTTGGTCGACTGGAAATCCAAGATGGCTGCCATTTTCAAGATGGCCGCAAATTATTCCGCAAATATCCATTATGACTTGTAATTTTTTATAATGATGCCCACTCAATGTGTATTGGTTTGATCGTTACTCAATACTACGAGCCTTATTCAAGCTATTTTTTTCGGAATGTAATGGTATAGCACACTAGCGACGCATACAAAAGAATCCGGCCATCATTATTTGAAACTGAAACCACAGATTGTCTGGTATATGCGGTATCATTCGTATGATCAGGTGATTGCAACACAGACTTGAACTGACCCGGCATTCATATACACCAGCGATACCAGTTCATATTCGCCGTCGTGCGACTATTAGGAGATTTCCCCTATAGCAACAATAGCCAACTCTTCGTGGTGATCATTTGGTTGCTAGGTAACCGTCGCCAGTCAGGCGTCCATCGAGTCACGAATATCGCTGGCTCAAGTGTACACTATGGCCGGCACGTACCGCGGCCAGCTCGTTGCGCTGAAGAGGTACACAAGACGGCACCTCGACCTGACGCGTCAGATGAAAAAGGAAATGAAGATGGTAATAACGAAGATCTTTGTTCGTGAAAATGTTCACGAAGTTGATAAATGAATGTGCTTTAACAACGAGATACGAGGAGATAAAAATAGAACAAATATAAAATCGTTACTTATGAAGGTATTGATATTTTTCTTCTAACGTAAGATAGAAAAACTACTGGACACGAAGTGCATTAGTAAAGACAAGACGTATATTGGACGTAAGAAAGCAACAATTCTCACAGAGGACGATAACGTAATGGAATATATGATTTACTGATTCTATACATGCTAACGACGTTAATATAATATTATGTTTAATAAAACAATTGATAGGTATATTGTATGTGTGCATACACATCATAGCTTATGGAGTCGATTGCTTTGTATGGCAATCTTGATAAGTTTGGCTAATTCTTGTAACTGCTGTCGCTGCGCCGACCCGTGGGAACAGATGAAGGACCTACGTCACGACAACGTGAACGCCTTCGTCGGCGCCAGCATCGACGGCTCCGACATGACCATCGTGACGGAGTACTGCTCCAAGGGAAGTCTGCAGGTGAGTTGGGGGAATAAAGGGAAACGATAAGGTAAGATCTCACATAACGCGGCATTGCCTAGGCTTTAAAACGGCAGGCAGCAAGAGGACTTGAACAGAACACTGAAGCATGGCCATCGTTACCTGTCGCTGGCTTCAGATTGCGGGCACGAAGGTGACCTAATATGACGTACTGTGACGTAACGTAACATCCGAAATGCTCGCGACCAGGAGCGTCATTTCCGTAAATTCGACATCACCGGATTTACGACGTCATGTATGAAAATGGCGGTATCGAAACGTTTATTTTTGCCAACTTGTACTCTACGTTTAGAATATATACGGACAGATATGGATGTCGCCCATAACCATGCCCGTTTCCCCCAGAAATATATATGTATATATATATATATATATATATATATATATATATATAATACATATATATATATATATATATATATATATATATATATATATATTATATATATATATATATATATATATATATATATATATATATATATATATATATATATATATATATATATATATATATATATATATATATATATATATATATATATATATATATATATATATATATATATACATATATATACATATATATATTATATATATATATATATATATATATATATACATATATATATATATATATATATATATATACATATATATATATATATATATATGTATATATATATATGTATATATATATATATATATATATATATATATATATATATATATATATATATATATATATATCCACGCACTCACGCACACACGCACGCACGGACACACGCACGCGCGTTTACTCGCCCTTACTCACCCATGCATGCATCTGTATGGGTATTTCTCTGGTCAAAGAGCCCCTAATAATTAAATATTAAAGAAATTGCTCTCTGGTTTGACTAAAACACAGATCAGATACGTTTATCAGAAGACGCGATTCGTTTAAAGGCGCTATGTATAAGACATGTTTGTTTAAGGACGTTCTGTTTGTCATTGCAGGACATACTCGAGAATGATGACGTCAAACTGGACACGATGTTCAGTGCGTCACTCATAATGGATTTAATCAAGGTAAACAATGGACAAATTATGTGTAAAGTATCGCCGATGGCCAATTTAAGGGTCGGGTCACAATCTCGCATCCGGACGCATCTCCGAATGTAATATCTAATGTTTTGAATGTCAGCCGATTTGAATGATTTTGTTTGCCGGACGGTAACTTTATTCAGCCAGCAAGGCTGGTACGTTTGAAATACACGCTGTAGTTGTTCTAACTCGTCTTTGAAACATTATTTTAATTCGGTCCACTTTAGCGATGCCTCGAAACACAATGCAAATCTAACAAAATACACTGTAATTCCTACATTGGAAGTTAATTTCAACAAAGTCCCATAACGTATGGTTTTAAAGACACAAAGCACGATTCCGTTTTAATAACAACTGTACAGTTTAACTGTTGTCTTATTACCGACCTTCAGTAGCGTTTTCGTCAAATCCTACAATTTTGTGTTTGAGAAAATTAACATGGAAGATAATCCCCGTCATTTGTCGTCCACACGAACGAATATAGAACTTGGAAGATGCCTCCCGTTATTTGTGTCCAAACAACTGAATATAGAACTTGGAAGGTGCTCCCCGTCATTTGTCGTTACACAGGGATCCTTCCGTCACTGACAACCGCATATGCTGCCACCCAACAACTAGAAATATAAGCCTGTACGTAGCACGGGCGTCCTAGTCCTAGTCCTGGTCCGCAAATGTGCGGTTTTCTATATGAACAACTATTTCTTAGGGCGCTAAAAATCCTTGAGGGGGGACCGTCTCAAAATCATTGGCATTTTATTTATGTGATATGAACCCGAAAGTAAATTAATAATCTGTCCACTTACAGGGCATGACCTTCCTGCATGACCGCGAGTTGCGCACGCACGGCAACCTGAAGAGCTCCAACTGCGTGGTCAACAGTCGCTGGACACTGCAGGTGACCGACTTCGGCCTGTCCGAGCTGCGACGACGGGCGGAGGCGGAACTCAGCGAGTACGCCCGCTACAGAAGTACGTGGCACAGGGGTGAAATGTGTTGAGTGGCTCAGCGGTTGGAGAACTGGACTCTTAATCGAGAGGAAGTGGGTTTGAGTCCATTTACTGCTACTTGGGTAACGTCGTTCACCCAACATTGCCTATATCTTTCGGATGAGGCACAAACAATTGTTGGTCCCTTCAACCTTGTGTCTATGCCAGGGGAAGTAAGAGATCCCACACATGGGGAATCACGGACCTGGTCTCTATCTGTAAAACTCACAACAAAGAGTATGTATTGGGTAAATAGTGATACTAATTAATATGATAATTATGTTTATTATTATTATTATTATGCTGTGGTTATGGCTGTGACTGTTATTGCTGCTGCCATCGTGTTCTTTATATCACCAATGTCAAGTCGTCCTTCTATATGTTCACCCGTCAACAAGGGCGAACAAACCGTCAACTTTAGAGCGTTTTGTCATCTCACCCAACACTAACACAACACGTGATTGGTGGCGGAGTTGACATCGACACCTGCAGCTTAACTGACAGATCTGCTTGTGTCGTTCTGCACAGATCGGCTGTGGACGGCCCCCGAGTTGCTGAGAGCCTGCAGCGCGCCGTGGCGGGGCACGCAGAAGGGAGACGTCTACGCCTTCGGCATCATCCTCTACGAGATCGTCGGTCGGACCGGGCCGTACGGAGACACAGTCAGGTCCCCCCGAGGTACGTTCTCACTCAGTCACAGTCAGGTCCCCCCGAGGTACGTTCTCACTCAGTCACAGTCAGGTCCCCCCGAGGTACGTTCTCACTCAGTCACAGTCAGGTCCCCCCGAGGTACGTTCTCACTCAGTCACAGTCAGGTCCCCCCGAGGTACGTTCTCACTTAGTCACAGTCAGGTCCCCCCCGAGGTTCGTTCTCACTCAGTCACAGTCAGGTCCCCCCGAGGTACGTTCTCACTCAGTCAATCTGGTTTGTCATTACTTTGTATATGTGTACGCTGAAAATGCACTAAAATTTATATTTGTGATTTTTTTCACATTTTTTATTTCTGATGCGCTTCTGACCTAGTCTGATTTGATTTGTTTTTGTTTTGTCTCTTTTAATGCCAAAGTAGAATATTTGCAAGACGTGTTTTTTATTGAGAATTGATCTATTTATGTTTTTTTTATGGAATGGGTTTAAATGAGTTAATTTATTTTGTTTACTATGTGCCGTTAGGGCGACTGCTATATTTACTATCCATAATCCAAAAAAATCTATATAAAAAGTACTTTCTCGTAGAGTACCAATTCCTTAACTAAATTGTTACGCAACATATGATATTTGGAAGTATAAATGTGTTAATGGGTTTCAGCTTCGTTATTTACTAACAATGTTCTATACATTTACAATGTGCTATACATTTACAATGTGCTATACATTTATGTTTGCTATTAATATGTTCATGTTACTTTGATACTGGGGGAACTTGATGAATGCAATTAATAATTATAAACTTCTACTTTATTCCGTTACATCTGAAGTTTTGACATTTAAAATGTATTGTATGTTGTTGCATGTCTCTATTTTCATTTGGAAGTAAAGAAGTACATTGAACTGGTTTGCAGAGCTGGTCGAGGCGGTGATGAGGCCGACGTGTGGCGAGCTATGTAGGCCGGGCACGGCGGTCCTTGAGTGTCAGGACTACCTGATCAACTGCATGCAGGACTGCTGGGCGGAATCACCAGAGTTTCGCCCAGACTTCCCCACGATACGCTCCCGCCTAAAGCCAATGAGGGACGGAATGTAAGTAGGACAGGTCGTCTTTGCACTGTTCGGTTCGTGCCGAGGCAGCGGGTCGAGTTCGTCAGTAGCAGATGATGTGGGATTACGCACACGTTTCTGATTGGTTAATTGTTACCACGTGACTGTGTTTGCTTAGATAATTGATAGTTGGGGTTGAGAGTTTTGTGATTTACATTTTTAATATTGCTATATCGTAATGTGATTTCGAAACTTACAAAAATGTATAAAGAATGTGACTTCAGTAGCTGACCATGCGAGACGTTTCATTTGCTAAGAGACGCAGTCCCAAAAACAACGTTACGAAGATCGCCTATTACAACGTATAAAATGGTTTGCATCCAGGAAGCCGAACATCTTCGATAACATCATGTCGATGATGGAGAAATACCAGGATAACCTGGAAGACCTGGTGGCCGAGCGAACGGGCCAGCTGGTCGAGGAGAAGAAGAAGACTGAGGGGCTGCTGCATCGGATGCTGCCCAAGTGAGTGAGACTATGCCACCTAGTGGATAGGGACAACAACCCCTAGCGAATAGATCACACACAATAACATTTCGAACTTTTGTGGAAATGTTGCAAGGTCGACAAGATTGCTATCCAAGGAGTGGACAAGGAAACCATTGGCTTATCGAGAGTCCAAAAATATTTCATTTATGCCTAGCCCGCCCTCCTGTTTTTAAACATATTCACGCTGCTAGTTCTACTTTCTTTCTTTCTTGAGAAAAAACTAGTTCTATCAATATTTTCATACCCATTAGATATCTTAAAAGCTTCAATTTGATCTCCTCTTAAATACATTTTCTGTAGAGCTGTTAAACCGCATTCTTTTAGGCGTTCTTCATAATTAAGGTCACTTAGTTCTTGAATAATTTTAGTTTCTCTCCTCTGTATTCGTTCAAGCGTATTTGTATCCTTCTTACGATAATGGTCTCGACGCTTGTATACAATTTTTTCTTTTCCTGATGTTATAATTCTCCTAATCAACCCAAGCATTTGATTACCTTTTTACGTTGCAATACCACACTGCTCTGAAACGGTCATATCACCACTACCAAGCCTGCCATCTAGCGAATACGCAGAACACTATGTAAACAAAACAATAAGACTTAGACCAACTTAGAGTAACATCCTGCTATTAGTTCCATTTTACCGAAAACTATGTCAGATATTATTTAATGTATGTAATTTATGTAAATTTATCTCTTTATCATTATCTTTATCTATTTATTTAGCATGGTCGACGAGATTGCTATCCAAGGAATGGACAAGGAAGCCATTGGCTTATCGAGAGTCCAAAAATGTTTCATATGTGTTTAACCCGCCCTCCTGAGATGTGTTTAACCCGCCCTCCTGAGACGTGTTTAACCCGCCCTCCTGAGATGTGTTTAACCCGCCCTCCTGAGATGTGTGGCAACCTTTCTAAACATATTCACGCTGCTAGCAGTTACACAATCTGCAGATCGTTTGTTCCATTCATTTATTGTTCTCTGTGAGAACGAGTACTTTGTGATATTCCCTAAATATAGCTGTTTAGTTTGGTGTATCAAAGTATCTTTTGATAAATATATATATATATATATATATATATATATATATATATATATATATATATATATATATATATATATATATATATATATATATATATATATATATATATATATGTATATATATATATATATATATATATATATATATATATATATATATTTATGTGTGTGTTATATATATATATATATATATATATATATATATATATATATATATATATATATATTCAACAATCAAACGATAGTTTTATACACCAAACTAAATACTGTAGACAAACCCTTTTATCACTCGCCGAATTTGACTCCGGGAATAGCTAAAAAAATACTGCCTCTGACTAAATGTAACAAAACAGGGTCTTAATATATGTCTATGACTAGGTGATATATAATATATGTGTAATAGTAATTCTTATTCTAATCAATATTCCACTCCTGTTCTGACAATTCAATATACTAACATAATTATCGAACTGTGACGAAACCTGTTTTCGCTCGCTGACTTTTCTGCAGGCGTCTGGGACTAACTTACGCTAACATACTTCTTAATATAGGTCTATAATAAGTTTATGTATAATATATATATATATATATATATATATATATATATATATATATATATATATATATATATATATATATATATATATATATATATATATAATCGCAATACTTATTCCAATCAATATTCCACGCTTTTTCTGACAAGTCACTGCACCAAGTTCAAACCACGGCTGCTCCAAGATTCTCCCGCCAAATGATGAAATACGCCCCCCCCCATAGGACTGGTGAAAAGTGGTTTTAGTTATGAGGAGGTATTCGCTCTGAATGGTCTGTCCCAGGTTTTAAACACCGGGGTAGCAGCAGCAGCGGCAGTGGCAGCAGCAGCGGCAGCGGCAGTGGCAGCAGCAGCGGCAGCGGCAGCGGCAGCGGCAGCGGCAGCGGCAGCGGCAGCGGCAGCGGCAGCCGTCGGGTGTTCATAGTATGTTACAACAAGACCGTCGAGTGTGTTGCTGCAGGTCCGTCGCCGATCAACTGATCCGAGGGAGTCCGGTCGTCCCGGAGACGTTCGAATGCGTCACCATCTTCTTCAGCGACATCTGCGGTTTCACGGCTCTCTCGGCGGAGAGCACACCGATGGAGGTACGTCACGGACCAGCGGTCTCTTCCCAGTGCGCTCCTTAAAGTGGTGGGATTCGCGTAATAAAACATTCCCTCGGCGTGACTACCAATACAGTGCTGCAACGTTACCAGGTTTCCAGTATCTTTGGAATGAAATGCTAAGACTACTAACTATCAATCCTGACTGATAGAGCTACTAAGAATTACAATACAGTACTGAAGACCTTGACTTGTAATAGGACGACAAGTTGTTAGACTGTGCTAAAACTGAACTAAACAAACTGAAACGCACGGGGATTTTTTTTATAAAATATAAAGTATAAGTAGCTAAAAAGAAAATAAAAAAGTCAAGTATAATATTATATAGAGTACAGAGTTAATGAGTGAACCCGGATGTGTTCGACACGCAGGTCGTAAACATGTTGAACGACCTGTACACGTTGTTCGACTCCATCATCAACCACTACGACGTCTACAAGGTGGAGACGATAGGCGACGCGTACATGGTGGTCAGTGGGCTGCCCATCCGTAACGGCAACAACCACGCCGGAGAGATCGCCTCGCTGTCGTTGCATCTCATCCGGGCCATGCAGACCTTCCGCATCAGACATCGGCCCAACGAGCTGCTGAAGCTACGCATTGGCGTCCACTCCGGTGAGTTATGGCCGGTTTACACGAGCGATTTGTGTCCCAACTGGTCGGGCGACACCGTGTCGCATTACAGTGCGCAGCTAAACTGCGTGTGCATTTAGGCTAGCGACTATAAATACACGGCTAGGCAATGAAACAAAACATTCTATCATTACGACTTGCTTACATTTTGAAATATAACCTTTTCTCACTGTGATTTATGTGAACTTTCGCAGGTCCGTGTGTGGCTGGTGTCGTCGGGCTGACTATGCCCCGCTACTGCCTATTTGGGGACACGGTCAACACGTGCTCACGCATGGAAGCGTACGGCGAAGGTGAAGGGCGGCGACCGGCGCTATGTTTGACGGCTTTCTATATGAGACAGTGGAGAGAGATGGAGATGGATAGGGAGATAGGGGTGGAGAGGGAAATATGGGAAGAGAGACGGGGGGAAGACGCAGCGAAGGAGCGAAGGAGTGAGGGAGTAAGGCAGCAAGGGAGAGGGAGGGAGTGAGAGGAATAGAAAGAGAGGGGGAAAAGAGGGAGACAGGGGAGAAAGGGTGCAGAGGGATGAAGAGGGAGAGATAGGGGGAGGGGGAGGGAGAGAGGGAGACAGAGAGAGAGAGAGAGAGAGGGGGGGATATATTACTAATGACATACACAATGATTTAATTTTCCTACGTTCCCTCGCAGAACATGAGAAATGGCTCTTTAGGATACAGCAAAGTAACAACCTAGCTACGAGGTTACGTATTATACAGAATGCTTCATCTTGGCAGTCGGTAGTAAAGTCTTGCGTAAGCAAACGTCCATAAACCTCCTTTATCGCTCAAAAGGGGTAACACATTCAGCCGATAAGGTTACAACGTTAGTCTGCTTACCTGCCGACAGGAGTAGGGGAAGCGCTTTTGTAGATAATGACATTTTATCTTTAAACAAAATGCTTGCATGCGTCTGTGAACATGTCACATTTATTTCAATGAATTCAAAGATATTCAAGACATTGAGTACATTGTATAGGTGGGATAATGACATTAAAACGTCCCTGATTGTTTTCAGAATTGTTCATTGACTTACTTTGCTTAATTAAGTAATTAATGTGTTTAATAATGTCGATGCGGCCATTTCGAGCGAAAATACATGCACCTTGGATAGGTATGTTTGAGACTCCTTAACAACTTTAAAAAACAAAATTGTCATTCATGTTGTTCTGTTTACTAAGACCCTAGAATGGCCTAGATACATAACAGTTACACAACAAAATCACTTTTGACCATAGATTGGCACGGGATGACACAGTACACCATATTAAAAGCACTAGCACGAATATTTATATACAAATTATTACTATTATACATTATGACTTACACATTTTTTCGGCAAGAAAGCCACAGTGACGCCCTCTGGAGAGTGGCCCACCACACAATTCGCCCAATGGTAGAACAGCCTGTCGGGTGAGCAGTAACTCTAAATAACCTGTGCGGGATTTTAGACCAATGGTCCAGGGAGGCGAAGGAACACAGAATGAGGCGAGTAGACCTCGGTGCCTGGGAGGAGACACTGTCAGACTGCCCCTAAAGTTAGCGTATTAATTTACAGATTATGTGAGTACACAACGAATACTGAACACAGGTGTTTGCTTGCAGCGTTGAAAGTGCACGCCAGTGGACAGTTCAAAACCGTCATTGACAAACTAGGAGGATACGTGATGGAGCCGCGAGGCAACGTCTATATGAAGGTAGGTGTGACGGGCCATGTACGTAATGGAGCCGCGGGGCTACGTCTATATGAAGGTAGGTGTGACGGGCCATGTACGTGATGGAGCCGCGGGGCTACGTCTATATGAAGGTAGGTGTGACGGGCCATGTACGTGATGGAGCCGCGGGGCTACGTCTATATGAAGGTAGGTGTGACGGGCCATGTACGTAATGGAGTCGCGAGGCAACGTCTATATGAAGGTAGGTGTGACCTACCACGTACGTGATGGAGCCGCGGGGCTACGTCTATATGAAGGTAGGTGTGACGGGCCATGCACGTGATGGAGCCGCGGGGCAACGTCTATATGAAGGTAGGTGTGACGGGCCACGTACGTGATGGAGCCGCGGGGCTACGTCTATATGAAGATAGGTGTGACGGGGGGCCATGTACGTGATGGAGCCGCGGGGCTACGTCTATATGAAGGTGGGTGTGACGGGTCATGTACGTGATTGAGCCGAGGGGTTACGTCTGTATGAAGGTGGGTGTGACGGGTCATGTACGTGATGGAGCCGAGTGGCTACATCTATTTGAAGGTAGGTGCGACAGGCCATGTGTGTGTGTGTGTGTGTGTGTGTGTGTGTGTGTGTGTGTGTGTGTGTGTGTGCGTGCGTGCGTGCGTGCGTGCGTGCGTGCGTGCGTGCGTGCTTGCGTGCGTGCTTGCGTGCGTGCGTGCGTGCGTGCAAGGACATCAAGAACGACTTCTGTGTATTCATATCTACGTTGCAGGGCAAGGGACGGGTGTTCACCTATTGGCTAACAAAAGAGGACTGCTCCGTGCGACTGGCGAGAATCAACCGGTCCACAATCGCCGCCAAGGGTCCACAGTCCGTACCGGCACACCGCAAATGGACCGCAGGTAACAACGGGCACGCGGTCGGAAACTGTCATTACCTGCTAGATGGCGATGGCGTCCAGACATCGAGTAGTCTATCATCCGTATGGGGGCGCTGCGTTCGGCCGCGCGCCAACTCAACTGACCTGCTCGGCAACTGCGGTCGACGGGCAGTTGACGGGCCGGCGTTACTGTCGCGAGACTTTGCCGGCTTGAACGGCGTCCATAGCAACTGCGCGCGTGCGCCGGTGGAAAAGATCGCGGAGGCGCCGCACGAGAAGGCGGATCTGCGGATTATTACCGTGTTCAACAGTCCGTCCGACCGTGACAACCATGACGTGACAGCGGCCCGGGAGAACGACCGCCTGCTGGACAGCGGGGTGTCGAGTGAGACGTCGGGAACGCCGCCTAGTCGACGGTGCCCTGGGATAGGGGTCGCACGCCGAACGGGGCGACCAGCCAGGCAAGTGAGTTTCGAGAACTCGCCGATAGATGGTATAATTCGCGACGCCATCAAACAGAGACGCTGTTCGTCGGAGACGAATCTTTGATGTAGGTTCGTTCTTAAGTACGTTGCATATCACATTAATGAAAAGGCTGATGCGATTACCGTTGGACTGTGTTATATGTGTGGTACGCGAACACAGGCTGGTTGTCTGAAGAAACTGTTCTGGATTGCCAGTGCGCGGAACCAGTACTAGAAGGTGGACGTAGATCAAGACGCGAGCCCGTCGCCGACACGTCTGAAGAAACAACAGACTGCGGATAGTTCAGTTTCCATGTGTACGTCAATGAATTTACGTTTTCTCAAAACTACCGGTGCATGTACTAGATATAGCTGACGGAGGTCCAGTGTGACGTAATTTGTTTATGCTGCAGTCGTTTACAGCTTCTGTGCTTGCACGGTTTGGCGTTCCACGAATAATTAACACAATATGCGCAGGTGTCTTAGATTAATGCGAACCAGGTATTATTTTTTAAAGTTGACTTCGTAAAAAATAGTTGCAAATAATTTGCAACATTGTTTTAGTGCGTGCGCAACAGTGGATTTAAGTCAGGGTTGTATTTTATGCCACAGAGGTAATGTATCAAAAAGAAGATAGTTGGAGGTAGATTGGCATGGACAGGATAGGTTCAGAGAAAGAATGAGGAGAGATTGTCAAAAATAGACTGGTAAATAGAAAGAGAAGATGAACGTATTTAAGATGGTCGGATATTGTGATGAGAAATCTAGAAAAGAGAGTTTAAAAAGAGGGGCGGTCTGTCGAGAGGTAGACTAATGACAGTAGATCGACAGACAAGTGGAGGCAAGTCGTTGAGATGGCAGAAATACTGAAGCGTCGTGATGTGGCTGCACCCTGCAATGAAAACACGGGACAGAAGAAAAGTACAACAAACATTGTAGACAATCTCTGCGAACTCTATACCAACAATATGTCACATATTGGAGGAAGGTGACACGATTGGCGAATCAATAGGATACGATGCGTTGTCTCTGGGTAACAGGGTGATTTAAGTTATCATATGAGATCATATGAGGTGAGTGGAGTATGTATTTATTATCTGTGGTTGTTATGTTCTTCTGTATATATTTTCATTATCTAGACGAGTTAATGGAAGACTGCAATAGCCAGGTGGTGCCACCCAACGGTCCGCTCCCCAACTCCGCATCAGTGGCGCCACATAGCGAATGTAATGTACTTACATTTCACCAGTGCCAGATTCTACACACCGTCATTTCATTTCCTAATGACTAGTGTTTGTGTTGAAAATGTGTAGATAAACAAAATAACGTTCGTTTTTGGTTGAAACTATGTTACGTAAACTCAAGGTCACAGATGCAATGACGCAACGTCATAAACAACAGTCGCGTTGTCCTGCCTACATACCACTCCGCACTGTCCATTTGGAATTTATAATTAGGTTGTGGCGGTGGTGATATGCTGAGCGGCGCCACTGTCAGGAAATTTGTCCGGCCCCCCCGGAACGTACTTCCTGTAGTTGTTTACATTGACTGTCACGTAGGGCCTACAATAGCCCCGCGATTGGTTTGCCTTGCGTGTCGAATAATAGCGTATCTATGGCTACGTTTGCTCAATCGCCTACGGAAATATTCAAATGTCTCCCTTTCTGCCGCGCATTCCCCAACAATGACGCCACACACACGTTGACAATGTTATGATAAATTTCACACATGCGCAGATGTTGTATCTGCCTGATTCCAATTCAGGAATTGGAATGGGTGTTTTGCTTTTAAAAGTAATTGGAATTGGTGAAAATGTAATTAATAGTTTTAATTACTTTTCAATTACCGCGGTACATCAAGTAACGTTATAACTCATAGTATTCGTTACAAATAATCTGTAAAATATAATATCACATCATATCAATTTGCCATCACGTACCATAATATTATGTAGAAATCAAATAAAGCTGCTCTAAAATATATGTTATTTTTCGGCGTTTAGAATGTCTATAGTTGCTCTGTTCACATATCGTTTTTTATGGAATTAATAATTGGAATAGGTATTTTGAAATTATAATTGGTACTTTGAGGTTTAATTGGAATTGGAATGTATAAATGGTGTGTAATTGGAATTGATATAATATAATTGACCCAAACGTTCCTGGGGTGATTCCGTACATTTCTGAACTAGCCAATAAAACGTCTCCTTTCGCCGATGAAACAAATTGTATTAACACCGGCGTCGATCGAGAATACATATTAGACAGACAGACTTGGTAGTTGACCGATTTGGCGGCGAGGCGACTTGGTAATGGGACGAATTGGCAGTGAACCGACTTGGCGTGGTAGAAGTTGGTAGTGGGACGAGTTGGAAAGGCTTGATTTGATATTGACCTGGATACGAATGACCTAGTTGAATGCGGCGCACGTTGTGACTTTTTTAATCAACTTCTTCTGTGGTACACTCCCCAACAGTGGAGCCACTGACCATATCACCACTGCCACAACTGTATTAACAATTCAAAATGGATGGCTGGCATAGTGACATAAGCAATAGGTAGGTTGGGCGACGTCAGTGTTGTTTACAACTTGCCACACATAAACGTATCGTAAAATAGTGTTACACAAAAACGAATGTTATCGTGTTTCTAATCAAGTGTTAACACAAAATACTATCCACAATTGAGTCTACCCAAAATAACCCGTGGCGCCCTTGGTGCATAACATGACACTAACACGCAATGCATCGCGGGATCGATGCGTTGCCTTTATACACGCCTTCCTAATAGCGATAAAACGTGATGTTTCATGTAACGACTATTACATGCAATTAAAATTGTGAGATTTCTTGACAAAGGTTTAGGGCCTTACCAAATGAAACAAACGTGCAAAATCTAAATTGTGGCAGTGGTGATTTGATAAATATTCACGCATGCGCAAGATGATATATTTCAGTCCAATGTTTGGATGTTATCAAATGAAACATATGTTCAACATCTGCACATAAATGCATTCGAACTTGTGGCGGGGTGATATGATCAACGTAATCTCTGGTGCACGTGACATGTGACGTAACAAGGGGCGCGAGTTGGATGATGTTGTCGATAAGCTGCTGGTGTATTTGCGACACCGCTTATATTAATGTGTGTGCTACATGATATTGTAATAAATGTTGCCAATTCATTTTACTAGCAGTTTTCTCAGATTTTTTTCTAACAGTTGGAGATTGTGATCAAATCGCCGTTTAATTGTGACTGACTGATAAGCGCCTGCGTAGTTCTCGGAAACGGTTTGACCTTGACTACTACTGTGACGTATTAAGGGCGGCGGGGTAAACACAATTAACGAAAACGCTTCAGTCAAATGCGCTGCTGTGTCAGAAAGGAACTAGTTTAGTAAACAAAGACCAAAACACGTTGAATCAGTAGAGCTTGGACGCAAATAGGTGTTTACAAATAGAGTTTCATTTGGTGAGAGAATATTTCCGGACTACCGCACGCGTGACGTAGGGTTTATCTAACAGTATGGCGCGGCCCATGAAATTATAGGTGCGTAGGCCGAAAGCCCCGAGACGGCGAAAAACGATAACAAAAACACCATAACCATTCGTGTAAGTTGGGCATTTAATACAAAGTCTTGTCATTGGACTAGGTCCGTGGTAACTGTGCGAATCTTGCAACTAAGTTGGATAACGTCGAACGTGTCCGCCGACAAACATCGTACGTTTTGAGTCACGCTAAAGACGACAGTCATTTCATACCAAACGCACACAAATCGAGATAATAGCGCAACACCAATATGCGAAAGAAAACACCAGATAATGCCAGTGTTAACCAATTAACAGCGGATTGGCCGGTGTATGGAATCACCGGCCATTTAACTAGCTATCCCGCCCAGCGGCCAACCCGCAGACAAATACAAATCAGTCAGTATCATCACACGCATGTGCTACTGATACCACAACGACGTACAGCATATATTATCTTAGTAGTCTTATTTTTCGATTTCTTTTCGAAGTCTACTTTAGGGAAAACTTTCCCATCTGCATTTGCTTTGTTGAAGATTCCACGCCTCAACCTCTAATGTTAAATCACCATACGACAGCCAAGACCTTCATTGTAACTATTATATATTTGTGTTGCACACCCAAATCCGAACTGATCAAACAGCGTAGTTTGGCGCAACGCAGTCATAAAAAGCGAAGTGTATCACTTACTTCACTGTCACAATACATATATGTGCTAGAAAATCAAGATGAAACGTGAAGCACACAGACGGAGTCACGGAGACGTAACACACTTACAACTTGAAACATAACAATCGTTAGGCCAACAAAACTCAAGGCTGGAACGTGTGAAACACGAACACAGCGAAAACGTAGCTAACAAAAGTATCGTAACAATGCTACTACAATTCGAACTATTAGACGAGACATTTTCTGCACAAGTCACGTTTGTTATATTCGTCACGAACTCTGAACACAACCACTCGGTTTTAACCAACGTGGGCGCTTTTTTGTAGCGTCATTCGCGGGGTTGCGAACGGCGTGAAGTACGTCGTCGATTTGCTCATTGCATGCGGCCACGTTCATGTTTAAACCAGTCACGAAGTGGAACGGCGACACCGTGAGTGACAGTGGTCGAATGCCACAATCTCGTAGACGAACTGGAACGCAGTTTGCCTTGTCGCGCAAACACACACACAAACTTTGATTTCAAACATCACAAGTTACTGCGGAAATATCGCGTAAACAAATGTCTAATATACTGTTGTTAACAATGCGTCGTTAATATTAATGCACGTTGTTGGTGCAAACACATACATATACCCGATTAAGCTGCCGAGATCAAAGTGAATGGCCAGCAAGGTTGTTAGCAGCATGTGTTGTTAATACAAAACAGACCAGTAACCAGTAGGGACTATAAAACAACACATTTCTTACGATGTGCAGCTGCAGTCCAATGCTAACAGCGACAGTCGGTTGTTGACACCGAAAACTGTACACGATATCTCGGTCAGACGAACTGTATTATGGGCGTGTATGCCCAACATTTCATCCGAGGTCGTCAAGGATACCAATAGAAGTTAGGTCACATGATCAATAGAAGTTAGGTCACATGAACAATACATTAAGTACTTTTAATAATAACAGTATTGCACCTATGCACCTTAAAGTGGTATACACTAACAGACCTCGAATTTGACACAATTGAGGGCAATGCCAGCTGGCCTTGGCTTTTATATATTTTAGGGGGCACCAAGACCAGTAGAAAATACCATATTATCACAAATGCTTTATACAATGAATATATTGGTAAAGTAGCGTTGTTGTGTCGACGACGTTGCCCGTCTGCCGACGACGTTGCTGTCATCCGACGACGTTGCTGTCAGCCGACGACGTTGCCCGGCTGCCGACGACGTAGCCTTCAACCGACGATGTTGCAACTGAAATGGAGTATATTATACAGCACGGCCAGTTTGTCCATGAACCATTGTTTAGCTTCCGAGGCACTATGGCCAACTGCCAGGGCATTGCGGCAAATTGTTGCGTGGCCGCCGCCAAATTCGAGGCCTGCACTAAATAATAGTAAATATCTCATAATCTGGTCATTATAGACATATTTTCGCGCTGTATTGTTAATACTGGTTCTAGCTATATTGTACTGTCATGGCTAGCGCCATCTAGCGTTTATTATTAAATATAAGAAGGCGCGGCTGTCGTGCAAACAGAACCTGTTTCAAATGTTACATGTGTTTGGTATACGGCGTTGATCAGATTGACAACTGTGCACACAGTACTACGTAGAATAAACACACAATAACACAATCACCACTTAAGCCATCTTAAATGGTTTCAATACGATTTTATGCCGCGAACTCGACATGCTATCCACGATTTTGTTTCGATAACATTTGGTTTCTGTGAGACATGATTTAAGTTATACTTTCAGAATATGATTTATTGCGGCACGTAGTTGCATAGTTCAGATCATCGCGGTGGATTGAAAGTAAATGTTTTTTGTCGTCACACAGCCAAACAACAACGCAACCTGTACTCACGGGTAATACGACAGTTAATAGCAAAAATGATAGGTTCAAATCCGTACGTGCGCATGTAACTGTTGTGTGCAAGATTGTGGGGGTGTGGTAGCAGGTGACAGTATGTGTGGTGACAGTATGCGTAATGACAGTATGTGTGTCAAATTTCTGTGTATGACACGTTGTCCTAAAACGTAATTCCACTGTAGTGTATATACGAGAATATCGTATGAAAGCTGAAATCAACACTTCACGAAACACAAGAAAACAATTACAAATACGCAACAACGATACAAACACATACGACACATTCAGCGATTGTTGAAAAAAAATCGACAGGAAGTTCACAAACATCTTGACTTCAATCACAACAAATCGCACAATCAACACAAAACAGTATCGAGAACGCAATTGGATAACGCAAAGAAACGAAGAGTACGTGAACAAACCGGTTTCCAATGGGAGTCAAACCTATCGAAAGGAACACAAATGACATATGTAAGTAGAACGAAAGGACTGTACGCAACATATGTAAGTAGAACGAAAGGAATGTACGCAACATGTGTAAGTAGAACGAAAGGAATGTACGCAACATGTGTAAGTAGAACGAAAGGAATGTACGCAACATGTGTAAGTAGAACGAAAGGAATGTACGCAACATGTGTAAGTAGAACGAAAGGAATGTACGCAACATATGTAAGTAGAACGAAAGGAATGTACGCAACATATGTAAGTAGAACGAAAGGAATGTACGCAACATGTGTAAGTAGAACGAAATGAATGTACGCAACATGTGTAAGTAGAACGAAAGGAATGTACGCAACATGTGTAAGTAGAACGAAAGGAATGTACGCAACATGTGTAAGTAGAACGAAAGGAATGTACGCAACATGTGTAAGTAGAACGAAAGGAGTGTACGCAACATGTGTAAGTAGAACGAAAGGAATGTACGCAACATATGTAAGTACAACGAAAGTAATGTACGCAACATCAACTAAAGCAGCCTATTACCACAGAACCTTGTCTTAAGAGACAGAAGAATGCATCAAGTGTCGGTGGTGTCCAAAAGAAAAGCGCACGCCTAGAGCAATCACCTTCCGCAGCATGGTTGACGACAAGTTGGTTCGCGACCAAGTTGACGACAAGTTTGTTCGAGACCAAGTTGACGACAAGTTGGTTCGAGACCAAGTTGACGACAAGTTGGTTCGAGACCAAGTTGACAAGTTGGTTCAAGACCAAGTTGACGACAAGTTGGTTCGAGACCAAGTTGACGACAAGTTGGTTCGAGATCAAGTTGACGACAAGTTGGTTCGAGAACAAGTTGACGACAAGTTGGTTCGAGACCAAGTTGACGACAAGTTGGTTCGCGACCAAGTTGACGACAAGTTGGTTCGAGACCAAGTTGATGACAAGTTGGTTCGACAACAAGTTGACGACAAGTTGGTTCAAGACCAAGTTGACGACAAGTTGGTTCGCGACGAAAGAGGAGACATCGGCCGACTTTGGGAACAAGAGTTGGCAGATCGGGTCGAGGAGCAGAGAGTGGTACCAATGACACCACCAACTCTACGGAGACCACGACACGGCACAACAACACTCGCGTGATTCACCAGTGGATTTTCCTAATTCTGAAATACGACAACAACACAGCATACAAAACACATTACGGAAATGTGCCGATACAAAACAGTTGATATGTTCATATTAAATCGAACACAATGGAACGTCGATCGGGCGACGTTTGTGATGTAATGCACAACTTCCGGTTCCCGTAAGTTCCTCGGAGCGGCGCCACCTATCCGTGCGAAAACCGGCACTGCGTGATATTCTGTCGTATCCCCGCAGAAATCGCTGCGGACAAACACAACGACAGCTTGCTCCGGTCCTTCGGTGTGTTGTTAATTTCGATAACATTCACATTTCAAACTTTTTACCAAGCAGACGACGTCCACTGCACTGGGTGGACGTCGCCAACACCTTGTCACGTGCCGCGACCCCTTTGTGGCGCGCCTTACTTCAAACATGGCGTCGAACGAATAACGATGCCAGCGCTGGCTCGCGGCGCGCACTCACACGGGTGTCGTTCGCCGGAAGTTGTCGAGTTCTCGCACCGAATGAACAGACGAGTCTTTGGAGAGGGCGGCGGACGCGGCCGCCATTGCTGCGTGCGTATCGGCCATGGTCGACACGGTGTGGCGTGACACCTCGCGGGGCAGCGTGTAGTTCGACGTGTCCTTCGACGAGTACGAAACGGGCGTGTACGTGTAGTACGTCTCGGAGCGACACGGCGAGTTCTCGCGAGAGTGGTCACATGATTGGTGCAACGGCGAGCGTAGACTGGCTCGCCGGTTGAGCGTCGTCGTCGCGTTGCTGCCCGGACGCTCGTTCGCGTCTATCATCGCCATGTGTTCCTGTTTCTTGCGGTAGGCGTGCTTGTAGCGCGAGATGTACAGGTAGACGGAGAGTACTCCCGTCAGCTCGGAGATGATGAACGAGCTGATAGTCAGTATAAAGGATGAGCCGTAGCGGTACACGAAGCGCGGCTCGTCCATGCCGCCCTTCGATTTGTTACCTACCTCTTCCGTTATGGCGCCTATGAAGAGAATAATGCCTACGAGAATCACGAGACCTGCAACACAGACAGTCAACGATGACACGGCGCCGGGTAAACGTGCTGTCGTCGTTGTCGTTACAAAAGTAATATATACATACACTTGTATATATATATATATATATATATATATATATATATCACACACACACACACACATATATATATATATATATATATATATATATATATATATATATATATGTGATATATATATATGTGATATATATATATATATATGTCATATATATATATATATATATATATATATATATATATATATATATATATATATATATATATATATATATATATATATATATATGTGATATATATCATCATCACCACCACTACAACCACTACAACCACTACAACCACAACCACAACCACAACCACAACCACCACACCTACCACAATTACCACAACTACCACCATCAACATGGTCAACAGTCATTATCATATATCATCAACAATAACCACCAGTACAAAACAACAACGTGGAACACAAACCTCCGACGACGAAGAGAATGCCCGACACGAACGTGTTGATCTTTTTTCTGTGGTTGCAGTGACCGAGGAAGCAGAATATTTCTCCGACGAGTAGGATGATCAGACTGATGACGGGGAAGAGGGTCGATCGACGCATGGACACTGCAAGGGAACAACACTGTGAGAAGGCTACAGATCCTGAGTTCCCACAAAACGCAAATCAACGACTGCGGAAGTGGAAAGAACAAGACAGAATCTGCATTTATAAAGCCGAAGAACGTCGTATAACGATTAGTGCCAATATACACTTTATGTAAAAGTGATGTAGTAAGTCATTATCGTAGAGCATATTTAACAGTGTGCGTGCGTGCGTGCGTGCGTGCGTGCGTGCGTGCGTGCGTGCGTACGCGTGTTTCTGGTGTGAGTTCGCATTCATTTTGACTCGTCGTCGAAAGGTAAAAACCTCGACAATTCTGCAGCTAAAACGAGACACTGCCTAGTAGAAAAACAACACGAAAATACACGTGTTTTTCGTTTTCACGGTGCGAACGACCGTCGTATTGGCTCCACACAGCATGAGAAGAGGATATGATTTAGCGCTTCCCAATATAACCACTTGAATACTTGCAGGCGGGCGAGTGACGCAGTGCCGTGACGTCAGGCGCTGCAAATAGCCCGGTTAAAATTGTTTGTGTCGGACCCAGGTGCTCGCCAACCAAAGCAACGTACACGACGCCAGTCGGAAGGTCGTTCGATCGCATGTATTTAGTGACATTGTCGACGGTCGAATTACTCGCCACAACAGTTACAGTCGCTAGCAATTCCGTCAACAAGTGAAATAGCTGGGAGTGCATTGTTCGTTCACTTCCGGCGTCATGGTAGTCGAATACTTTGCTGATATCTCACATTAATTCACATACTTGTTGACTTGCGACTTGACTTGGAATTCAGAGAGATGACTCGAAACTTGACTGGGACTGGGAGGTCATTGACTTGAGACTTGACTTGGACTTGGAGGTTTTTGACTTGAAATTTAATTAACTTGCCAGTTTATTTTAGTCAACAAGTCTGCTAATTTCATTCGGGGATTTCTTGTATTTGAACCATTCCTTTGCGAATTGGGAAATGACCCTAACTGATGACAACTATGGCTGATGAATGGGCATATTCCATGCTGAAATAAAATTGTGACGTTTGACAAAACTTTACTACAGATCGATGAGGTCAAACATTAACATGCATTGTTTTCAAAAAGTCTCAATGCTAATTGGGCACCTATGCCGACTAACGGAACCAATGTATTGACCTCAGTGGAAAGATAAATGCAATTCTGCAGACACGTGTTACGTACGCAATATGGCGTCCGTGGGGCCGAGTCCGTCTCTGTCTATATCTGTAAAATAGTTGACGTAGTCGCATTTTATCTTCGGCGTAAATCGATCTGAAACAGAAGAAGAAGTACGCCCAGTCAACTGACGTAGTCCAGCTCAAGTAACGATACGTCGTGACGTCACTGGCGTAGTGATATGTCAGTCATTCAAACTATTGATGACGTCATTCTTTCTTAAAAGGAAAGGTGTTGTGCTTTATGTAATAGAAATGAGATTGCGGATTTAACATATTGTTTCAATGTGACACTTTAAAAGACCAAAGAAAAAGATTTCTGCCCAGATATTTTATTAACCACGCTGATACGTTCGTGTTCTCTGTGTTGCTTAACATGCATAGTATAAATTACCTAATAAAAATTTGTAAATTGACAAAAATCATAATTGATAAGTTTAACTAACATTGACTGTTCATATTACTTTAAAATGTTAGTAGTCCTTGCAATTATTATGGGTATTGAATATTTATCCCATACATGGTATTAGATAATAAAACTTGACTTAACTTGACTTGACTGTATGAGTAACAATAACGTAAATTCACACATATATGTTGGTCAAGCTAACCATATGCTTCCTGCTGCGCACACAATTTCCCACACAGGCGCGCACTCACGAACGCACGCACGCACACACGCGCGCGCGAGAGAGAGATAGAGAGATACAGACAGACAGACAGACAGACATACAGGTAGGCAGGCAGACAGACAGACAGACAGACAGACAGAAAGAAAGACAGAGTGCGCGCATTGCAACTAAGGCCCGAAGGTGAGATAAGGTGAGATTATTAAAAACTCATGTTAAAAAGGCCAGCATTTTCGGCGAATAACCTCAGACATTTAGAGGGCAAGTCGCAACACGCGTCCAACGCTTAGCTTAAAGGTCAATGAACGAGACCAGATATAGCTTGGCTTGTACGAAAACACTGAGATCTGGAGTACACTCTATAAGGATTTACGCATTTATATGAAGTTGTTATTTAACTCATGATTACTTGTCAACGAGAAACTGAAATTGAAGTCTGAAATCTGAGCTACCTGCACTAAAATTTAAATCGCGTGTATTTGTCGAATGATTGGTCGTATAACGCCGCAGTCGAACCCTGGAGCTGACACAGATTACGTAATTTGTCTGTTTCTTTTTTTGCCTCGTGCACTCGGCGATGGAAGAGCCGCTCGTGCGGTGCAACGACAACAATAATCTTGCAAAAGCCTTTCAGTAATTGGCTGCAGAAGATAATTACGCATAGAGGGACCGCTGGTGTAAAGCTATACACATACCGACTTCTAGTCGCCAACAGTTTGTCTGCCGACAAATTGTTGACAACTACTCATTGGCCGACCGTCGACCGACGTAACACGTGACCGACTGTTCAACGGACATATACACCGATACTGTGCAGTCCGTATGTTTGTATTTCGTGTTATGATATATTTGTGTTACTGTAGCATAATTAAAAAAACAATTACCTAGTTTCCGGACGAGAACTTTGTTCCACTTCTCTGCACACATAAACAATGTTCAGGTCGAAAATTAAATATTAAAAAATTATTAACTTAATACTATCTCTGGAATCAACATATATTCCCATAATATTAACATGTCATACTATATTTTATGATGAAAAGAAACGTTTCACACGTTCGTCACAGTGTCCGAAAGACGAGCACAATGGATTGTGAATTGAAAAAAACGATTGTTAATTGATATGAAATTCCACAAGAACCGTTGACAAGCAGCATGAAGTGTTTACGCTTCGTTATTGCCGGTTGAACGGACAATCGGACGATTGTGTTGTCGACTCTGATTGACCGTCGGCCGAAAACAGTCGCTAACTGTCGGTGAATATCTAGCAGTGCCAGGTGGCAACCGACTGGCCGGCGACTGGCCGGCGACTGGCCGGCGACTGCCCGGCGACTGGCAAAATGTATTGCTAACTGTCGGCGGAGAACATACACATAACGACTACATTTGAGTTGCCAACTGAAACAGTATGTGTCTGCGGACCTAAAAATGGACGTCCTCAGTTGTGCCGGAAGCAAACACTAGAGATGTAAGGCAAACCGTATGCAACATCGAATGCATAGCATATTTTTATTGATGGCTCTCTCTCTCTCTCTCTCTCTCTCTCTCTCTCTCTCTCTCTCTCTCTCTCTCTCTCTATATATATATATATATATATATATATATATATATATATATATATATATATATATATATATATATATATATATATATATATATATATATATATATATATATATATATATATATATATATATATATATATATATATATATATATATATATATATATATATATATATATATATATATATATATATATATATAATATAAATATATAGAGCCATATGGCTGTAGCTGAAAGCGAGAGTATGAAGCAAAAACTACATACTACCCACTCCACTACAGCAATAGGTACATCACACAGACCTGTGTATTACACACCACACCACTATATATGTATATTATATATATATATATATATATATAATATATATATATATATATATATATATATATATATATATATATATATATATATATATATATATATATATATATATATATATATATATATATATATATATATATATATATATATATATATATATATATATATATATATATATATATATATATATATATATATATATATATATATATATATATATATATATATATATATATATATATATATATATATATATATATATATATATATATATATATATATATATATATATATATATAACCTTCAATAATACTTCGAAATTGGTTAACGGCTTTACGAAAAATACAAAACAAAAAAGTGTTACAGGAAGATCAACTTACAACGGAAAACTAGTTTAAATATCCTGTATGAATTTACATATTTTAAATAGATTTGTTACTGATCCAGTATTTGGTCTCACAAAATAATGTATATATATACACACACGCACAAGTAAATAATGAAACTCAGCCCCAATGTCAACAATCGCATATAATACAAAATCTCTCTCCTCACTACTGCAAGTATCTCTACCCCACTGCTGATAATACCGGTCAATAAGTTTTAATTTGACAACCGCTTTTTAAGCCATTTAACACCCACTTTTCAACAGAGCAAGTTGTGAATGAGTGAGTGAATGGCTGGGTGAATGAGTGAGTGAACGAGTGAATGAGCAAATGAATGAATGAGTGAATGAGCGGGTGAGTGAGTGAGTGAGTGAGTGAGTGAGTGAGTGAACGAGTGAATGAGCGAATGAAAGAGTGTGTGGGTGAGTGAGTGAGTGAGTGAGTGAGTGAGTGAGTGAGTGACTGGGTGACTGAGTGATTAAGTGACTGAATGACTGAGTGGCTGGGTGACTGGGTGAATGGGTGACTGGGTGACTGAGTGACTGAGTTACTGAGTTACTGAGTTACTGAGTTACTGAGTGGCTGAGTGACTGAGTGACTTAGTGAATTAGTGAATGACGACCGGGGGGGGGGGTGGGAACCCACAAAAGGTAAATGGGACGCGCGACGAAGGACGACGACACGCCTAGGCCGGAAGTGCCGGACAGGTGTAAGTGGCTCTGTCGCACGTGATTACTTCACAGTCGTCCGCACGTCGCTCGTACCGCGCCACGTCAATACGATGACGTCATCGATGGCGACAGACAGAAGAGATTACTGTCACTCAGCGCCGAGGCGAGGGTCGCCGGGCCGACGATGGGACGTACACGTGAGAGACAATCGCTGTCCAGGTAGAATGTCAGCCAGGGACGGGCCGCCCGCCGCCGTCACCGCCACGATTAATCGTTCCCGCGAGTCCTCGGCTAACTATCATGGCGATTTCGTTTTACCGAGAAACGGCCTCCGTTGGGCCTTGTCGGAGTTGCGGTAGCCGCTTGGCTCACTCGTCGGGTGTGTGAGCCGCGTCTCCTTTGCCGAGGACCAAACTCAGGCTGACAAGGTTAGAGGTTAAAGGTTAAAGGTCCTTCCTCGATTCAGTGTTTTCGCTCGTCGCGTTTTAGAATCGTTTCGCGAAAAATCAAACCGATTTAGTATCCAATACGACACGCTGGCTCGCTTGTGCTATTTTTTATTAACTATTTTTACGAAATCATCGGACAAGCTATTGCATTATATTTTACAGTATCCGATCAAAATTCGGCGGAAAATGACAGTCGTGGTTTAGCTCTATATTCAACGGCGTAAGGCTTTTTACATTTTCGCAGGTTACCTGAACTAACGATCAAAGTAAATTCTTTTGATGATTTTGACAAACGTACGTACTCTTCTATCAAACCGACTGTGAAATTATACATATACTACTCGCACGCTGCAGATATAAACTTGATTCGTAATGTGCTAATTACACTGAGGACATTTTAATATTGCTCATATGACTCATTTATGTCCCATTTATGCTGCCATTAGGTGGCAGCACATTACACATATACAGAAAAATGCCTTCGGATATTTGGGTAGAAAAAAATCACAAGCTATTAGTGGTTTACCATATCATATATTTTTCATGCATTATGATTAAGATATGCCGTCACGTCTCGTAATTACCAAGTTTGATAAATAAACCACAGAGACGCATGTGTAGGCATGCGATAACGGATGATGTCATCGAAATCCGTTTGCTATGTCAATAATATAAATTATCTAGCACATGTTTAGCAACATTATCGTGACAATAGTCATTTTTATATTGGGGCTTACGGATCCTGCCTGTGCAGTTTAGATAACATTTCAATATTGTACGCTAGGTGGCAACACTTGTGCACGTAACTGTTTCTATAGATTGTGTCTAAGCACAAACATTAAGCACAATAAACCAGTCATGTCGCAACCGAGCTGGGCTATCAAGTGAGCTGTTTTGGAGTATATGGACATTAATTGCCAGTGTAAGCATAATCAATACGTCACACACAAGCCTCAATCGGTATGTTCTATAAACAATCCACAATCAATACGCCACATTCAGTTCGTTAAACAAACAATCTGTAATCAGTGCGTTACACACAATCCAAATCAGTACGCCACATACAACCCCAATCAGTACGTTATACACATACAATCCACAATCAGTACGTTATACGCAAACCACAATCGCTACGTCACACACAATCCACGATATACAATATATAACATTATAACACATAATTGACAATGTCATGCTATATATATATATATATATATATATATATATATATATATATATATATATATATATATATATATATATATATATATATATATATATATATATATATATATATATATATATATATATATATATATATATATATATATATATATATATATATATATATAAAACAAACATATAAGTTTTTATATATTGCAGTATTAATTCCTTGAGACGTTTACACTTTACCCTTGGCATACCTGTTCCTTCCACCAAGAACTCCACTTCTCTGGGAAACTTTCACCCACGCTGCGAGAAGTCT
Source organism: Lamellibrachia satsuma (assembly GCA_033239005.1). Lineage (NCBI taxonomy): Eukaryota > Metazoa > Annelida > Polychaeta > Sabellida > Siboglinidae > Lamellibrachia > Lamellibrachia satsuma. The sequence continues at coordinate 6,663,734 of BSQZ01000026.1, forward strand.
ACAGTGTTTCGTGTCAAGTACTTATCTATACAGCTGAGTGAAATGAGGCAACGCGAAGTAGACGAAATCGCCAACGTTTCGAAACAGCATCAAGAGTATTGGAATCCACATCCTTTCGATTGAGAGTCTGGTGTTCTAACCAAACAGCTACTGCGCTACATTATATGCCGACTTATCAAGATTATTGGAATCCATATCCTCTCGATTGAGAGTCTGGTGTTCTAACCACACAGCTACTGCGCCACATTATATGCCGACTTATCAAGATTATTGGAATCCACATCTTCTCGATTGAGAGTCTGGTGTTCTGACTTATGTTGACTTATCTTAACCAGTACAAATCACCATCGATTGTGACATTCGTTAAAGGCTCAATTATGCTCAGCATCCAAACACTGAATGAGTCATCGTTCGCCAATACTGGAGGATGCCTGTGCATTAATATAGATGGCGCTGCGTAGCATCGATCACATGACACTGTTTTTAGGGACGTTCATTCCAAACCAAACCAAACCACATTAGTATGGGTCATCGCTAGGTCAATGGTCATATCTAGTCGTTTTTTCATAAAACATTTGTGTCAACTTTAATGAAATTAGTGTTGTGACAAAAACTTGAATTATCAGTTTTATCACAAGATGAATAGACGGTTGGCCAGTAGAGAACAATCACATTGACACCCTATCAAAGCGCTGTTGGTCATAGGAACATGGCTTTTTTGTGATGCTGAAATGTTCCGAAGGAAACTAATACAATAAATAATAGCTTAGTGAAAGATTGTCGAGAACTGCACTAGTCCATAGCTCTAGAAAAAATGCTACCTGCTAGACTACAGTACCAAAGTTGGCACCTTTAATGTTTGGGCCACATTAAAGCTATAAGGAAACCTAGGTCAAGGTCAGACTAAGGTTATCCAAGATGGCTGCTAGTGTGCTCATGAATAGCTTGTCTTTTGCCAAGTATTAATTTATTTATTCATAATTGTAAAAAACATTTCGGCAGCATATTATATAACTATATGAAACAACTGGTTTAGAGGTACAACACAACGATTTAAAATGTTGCAGAGATCGGACATGAAAAACATCAAACACTTATAAAACGTTGATATGTAGATCTGAAAATGGTGGTCATACAGAGAACGCCGAGACGGGAGACGCGAGGAGACTAGAGAAACACAGCTGGTTCTCGTGCATTCGCTAGAAGGCGCTATGTCACTGCATTGTCCGAGCTGCCTGGGTGGCCGCAACCTAGCAACGTGTAATGCGACGTAATAAACGTTTCTCACTCGGACAGACGGACTGCGTCACTGACTACCTCAGTTCCAGGTCATGGCAAACATATAATTATATATTAATTATAAAATAAAAGTAATTTCGTTTTGTGCATGATATTGGCATCATCCAGAGAATATTTTATGCGTAACATACTCAGAACGCACTACAATGCATAGGCCCTAATATTAGAGAACCTTGTAATCTGTATTTAGACAAACAAAAGACTGATAGCAATATCAGCGTCCCATATAATTACGTAGAAATGAGAAAACCGCTTATCGCAATAACAACTTAGACTATAATTTGACTGAACATGCAATAACGCTGGCCATAATATTTATTATGCTACATTTTTATTGAAAGTTGACGTGCGCATTGCTATAATGAAGATAGTAAGCGACATCTCCAATATTTATCATATACCCCCTCCCCCAAATATCCAAGGATTTGCCCAGACAACAAAACCTGCAATGTTTGCACATACAAAACATATATCCTAACCTCGGACAAATATTTGCACTGACAAAATATTGTACGGACACAACATCTAGCCAATGCACGGAAAACGCGCAATCTTTGAACGGACGAAGCATGTATACGGACATAATTTGCACGGGCAAAATACTTTTTGTCCATAAACTCATAAACAAAATGCTGTAATGCACCCATGATACAGTTAGCCGCGATTTACCCGTTTCCACCTGCTTAAAAAGCCAAATACGTTGAATACTAAATAAGATTTTTAACGGCAACGATCAATATTATATCTTAAAGAAGGCTAAAGCAAATCAGATAGTCACTGATAAAAGCTCTTATCAATAATTATTACAAACGCAACGCATGTCCGATCCCAAATCACTGAGATAAGAAAAAATTATTGTACAAAATCATAACCTAATATATTTTTGAAACAACATGTTTTCTACCATCTTACGATAACGAGTGTTGTTAAAAAACATTTAGAAAAACGTGAATGCTCAGCTAATATACAAGTAACTTTGACTACACTACGTTACACAACACCACTACACAATGGTGTCGCTTTATTATTACCTTTCCTGACGAGGATGTTTTAAAAATAAAATGTATGACTTTTGTCGATATCTTTGTTTTTAAGTAAACGTAGCTTTATATGGATTCTTGTGCAGTGCACGTGGCCAAGACGACAGGAATCCGTGACCTACTTATCATTTCACGGAGTCGTGACAAGGCGTTGTGCCGATGATTGATCGATCGTGTTAAAATAACCACACGCTGGACACCACACGCTCGCCGTCGCAGGCACACACACGCGACGTGTCAGTGGCGCGTGCACGTGGCTGGCGATCGCGGTGTCGCTCATAAAGTTGAATTTTTCATAAATATATTGTCTCTCGTGAACTGACGCAACCGCCATGTTGTGTATAGATTTGAGCTGTCTATCAAGGTGACCTTCATAATGTTTTTGGAGAGTTTGTCACTGATTATATTGATGTATTGTCTGTTTTTGGATTACGACAATTTGATTACCGTGATCGACAATTCGATTACCAGGCGTTCTAAATCCATCTGGGTTTGGAACGAATGCGTCACGAAGCATGCTGGACTGGGCGGAACCGCATTGAATAGAATCAACGTCTTCATTGGCTTTGTTTAATTCTCTCTCTCTCTCTCTGTCTCTCTCTCTCTCTCTCTCTCTCTCTCTCTCTCTCTCTCTCTCTCTCTCTATATATATATATATATATATATATATATATATATATATATATATATATATATATATATATATATATATATATATATATATATATACCTCCCTTCTCTCACCCTCTCTATCTCTCCCCCTCTTTCTCTCTCTCTCACTTTCTCGTTATCTCTCTGTTTCTCTTTATCTATTCCCCTTTCTCTCTTTCTCAATCTCTCTCTCCCCCTCTCTCCCTCTCTCTCCCTCTCTCTCCCTCTCTCTCCCTCTCTCTACCGTCTCTCCCGTCTCTCTCTGTCTCTCTCTCTCACTCTCTCTCTCTCTCTCTCTCTCTTTCTCCATCTAAACGTCTTTATCAACTCCTACCAGTAGGTGCAACATACGATTTAATAAGATTACCACCCAATACATTGGTTTATCAAGAGTCCAATTATTGTGCGTGAACCCCCTTTGTTAGATGTTGTCAATTCTGTCTAAGGATAGTCAAATTGCTAGCTTCCACAATCAGTGTAGAATATGTTCCGTTCGTATCATAATGGTGTCCAATCTGCACATTGAGTTCAGTGATACTGTTTCATACACCAGTCCTTCCACCTTCTATAAGTTTAGAGAAAACATTTGCATTATTACACATCATTAGTTGTAGATGTTTATTCCTGAATGCCTAATGCACACAAAAGCCATCCTGGTTTATTCAATCCGAAAGGCTAAAAATCTGACCGAATTTTGCGGGCCAGTACGACATAGAAACATTGGAAGAATTGGGCTGCGATCTGGACTGTCGATGCGAAATTAGGTTTAATTAAAACAATCTTCACTCATGGCGAGTAGAACAGGGGAAAAACAAACACCAAACTTATCTGCGGAAAACTAGATATTGAAGTGGCTGACCTTCCGTTGTTAATGAACAGCCTACTTTATGGAAACGACTTGTCGGTGTCGACCACTGATGGTAATGGTGATACAAAATGATAGAAACTCCACCATGTCCAGCAGGTTAAGTCTTCTCTCCATATGACCGTGCACGGCTGGAAGTGTGCATGATTAGCAAAAACTGGGAAGTACCCCTGCCTCGTGGGGGCCGTTATTTCTGCTCCTACTTATTTGTACAATCCCATTGAGTAGAATGGACGTCAATAAATGACGTAGATGGTGGATACACACAGCGCCCCGTCCTGCTTTACTATTATGGTTAACAACACAAAATAACTCCGGCTTTAGACAGCCACGCAAGTGCCGTGGTGCGCAGCTAAATATAGGCGCCAACGTCGAACAACTGGCTTTATCCGAACAGAGGTTTAAATGTCACAGGGACGCCACATTACATGCGATTTGCCGTGTGGTTTGCATTATGTGTATTTGATGCGGTTTCCCACGTAACCTGGATTTACTGACGTCCTAACTTTCAAGAACGCTTCGTCTGGGAAAAAGACATGAGGCGGCACTGGCGGGATGGGAGACGTGCTTGGCTCCGAAATGCATGACTCCTGTGTTTTGATGATGTCTGCTGTGAGTTGGTGATTTGAAATCAAGTGTTTGGCGGTATGCTGACAGCTAAAGGATAGGAACGCATTGCACGTGATGTCACTCACGTACGGCATTGTAGCATGGAAAATATGGTTAACGAATAATCTGGTACAGTGGGTGCCGTATAAGTAGAAACCATATTACTTGCAAACGACTCCACAGAACACTGTGGCCTTATACGAAGCCATTTATCACCCTTGCTGCTATACAAGCATTAATGCATTAGGTGATACCGCGTACTTCACAATATTTATCACCCTTGCTGCTATAGAAGCATTAATGCATTAGGTGATACTGCGTACTTCACAATATTTATCACCCTTGCTGCTATAGAAGCATTAATGCATTAGGTGATACCGCGTACTTCGCAATATTTATCACCCTTGCTGCTATAGAAGCATTAATGCATTAGGTGATACTGCGTACTTCACAATATTTATCACCCTTGCTGCTATAGAAGCATTAATGCATTAGGTGATACCGCGTACTTCGCAATATTTATCACCCTTGCTGCTATAGAAGCATTAATGCATTAGGTGATACTGCGTACTTCACAATATTTATCACCCTTGCTGCTATAGAAGCATTAATGCATTAGGTGATACCGCGTACTTCGCAATATTTATCACCCTTGCTGCTATAGAAGCATTAATGCATTAGGTGATACTGCGTACTTCACAATATTTATCACCCTTGCTGCTATAGAAGCATTAATGCATTAGGTGATACCGCGTACTTCGCAATATTTATCACCCTTGCTGCTATAGAAGCATTAATGCATTAGGTGATACTGCGTACTTCACAATATTTATCACCCTTGCTGCTATACAAGCATTAATGCATTAGGTGATACCGCGTACTTCACAATATTTATCACCCTTGTTGCTATACAAGCATTAATGCATTAGGTGATACCGCGTACTTCACAATATTTATCACCCTTGCTGCTATACAAGCATTAATGCATTAGATGATACCGCGTACTTCACAATATTCATCGAGTGATAAAATACCTCACGTGTACCGCGACCTTGTACCACGATTATGAATTGTTTAGCAACTACAACGAATCACTCATCAAACATCTACAAGTATCTGTTCAGTCTTCCGTTCCCCTGTACATGTTTCGGCATGGCCTATTCTATTAATGACTTAGCTGCTTTGGTCACATCAATAGAGGCCGTACTCCAATTTGACCATTCACTTGACCGAATATACAAGCCAAGAATTAATGCGCTCTGTCGAGCCGCTATAACCAGTATTTGTACGATTTATGTTCCTTATGACGCATTATGCATTATATATTAAACGATATTCAAATCTAACAATGCATTATCTTAGATTTTTAATCTGTTAACATAATGCCAACGACCCGACCCCCTGCATCGCCCCGCCACCAGAGCGTAAGCTGCAAATGGTAAAAAGAGTAAGATACGTGAGAGACAATCGATTCATCTGTTTTCTGTCTCCGAGTAAGCCTATAGACACATGTGTCGAATGTTGGCTGTCACGCACCGAGCTGCGCTTTAGAGGAAGCCAGATCATTTGCTTCATTCGAAGAGCCGGGTTATCGCATTTTATCCACGCTCTTCTTCGCTCTGACGAGGGATAAACTGACTTGATCGTTTCCCAATTGGTCGCAACGACGAGTCTAGGGACGCAGCTCGGTTGATGCAATGATAATGCATTTATCGTCGAGTGATGTTACACAATAGCAATGATTCGTCGTCTTGCCAGGGTGACGCGATGTTGCAGTGGTGACAATGTTATTATTTCAGTAGATATATATATATATATTGTGTATTCAAGACAGAAGGACGCCAGGTATATATATATATATATATATATATATATATATATATATATATATATATATATATATATATATATATATATATATATATACGGACGGATATATATAATATATATACAGATATATATATATATATACATATATATACATTCACATATCACTGTCATATGCATAGATTATACATAAACATGGATCTAACAGTTGTATATATTACAGATATATATATATATATATATATATATATATATATATATATATATATATATATATATATATATATATATATATATATATATATATATATATATATATATATATATATATATATATATATATATTTACACGCACAGCTAGAGAGCAATACCAAATCGCTAGAAAAGACAAACAACCCCCACCGAGCGTTTTGCCATTTCGCGTCCCGTCAGCCGTTTCGCTGCGCGCGCGACCTTTGAGATTGATAGGTGTCCCGCAGACAACGACGGTGACGGCCGCCCACACGTGTAATAGCCGCCCACCTGCATGCCGGCCACCGGCGAGGAGAACCAGCATCACCAACACCGAGAGACGGCTCATTCAAAGGCGACCGAAAACGTTCTACATATTGCATCTTTCTAATGGCGAAAAATGGCAAACTTTACGTGGGCCTGGGTCCTAGACAAGCGCCAACTATAAGGGCAGACTTTAATGTATCTGGTAGTGTTGATGATAACGTAGGTATTGCATTAGAAAAGGCAGAGGTAAATGTAGGAGAGCGAAATCAATGGCGGGTAGACGTGAGATAATGGTCAAGTGGAACGTAGGCGCAGGTAAAGAGAAATTTGATGGCGGGTAGACGTAAGAGTATCAATGGATGAAAGGAAAGCCGGGTGTGGGTAGACGTAATGGGGATTATGAAAATAGGTGACGTATTGCGGCTAGATTTTTTTGTTCGTACAAATATATTCCTTGTGAATTCGTTGTGTTGGCATATGACCAGGGTCGATAGAAATACGTTTCGGACTTTACCACAACAATATAGATAAAAAACAAAAGACCTGTTTATTTTTTTAGGAATCTCTTCCATCTGACAGATTGAAAAAAATCTCCGGGACGTGAATATGGCCCAACTGAAGATCTATGTCTAAATTATATAAGCTAGAGTTTGCCAAGATTGCGTTCTAAAGAAACACACCCCATCGGTCACTGGACAAGAAAACCATTGGCGTATCGAGACTCCAGTAAATGTATTAGAGTTCTCTCAAATGTCAATCAAAGACTACTATTATTTAACAAGATTGCCATCCAAGGAAAAGTCCCAAGTGAACAAGGAAGCCATTGGCTTATCGCGAGTCCACCATTTTTCACCTATGTATAACCCGAATTATGTACATGTTCACTCGCATAATTAACTTTCCTCTGCCATTATTCTTGTAATATTAAATTTTTCCTAAGAAATAATTATTTTGCTTCACAACTCACACACGATCAGCTTTATTGCGGGACTGTTGGGCCAAGAAAATTGGCAATTTATACCATTTTAGGTTAAATAACGAAACGAATTCGTCACATCCTCTTTCTGTACGCTATCAAGCAGCATTGTTTCCCTGTAGACACGGATAATCAATTGTGACTTGTTTCCATTGTCAGCGCACGTCGCCTCAGTCCGTATGGCCGTGTATAGCTACAATCATCGCCAACAATAGCTACAATCATGTTCTGTCCTAGGTGGGAATAGAACATGCGAGTGACCATCTTGTTGTTTCCCTTATGTGATTACCAGTCTCTATCTTCGATCAACCGTTTGCGCTACTGATATAGACTACTTGCAGAATTGTGATGTTCTAACTCGAGCCTTCACACACGCACGCACGCACACACGCACGCACTCACTCACGCTCAAATATACCTAACTATCCTTTCATATATCCAACTATCACAGGCTTCGCAATTATTTAAGGCCTCAAGTTTGGCCAAGCGTGCCATCTGCTTTCGCTTGGAGCCAATTCTCGCAGGATCATCTCGCCACATTCTCGTATTCGGTGACTGGACGCACACTAACAAGCATGATTTTCAGGACATTCCTCGCATTATATTGCGCGCAACATGTAACGACGTTAGGTGTTTTTTGCATTGTCGACAACGAGAAGAAAAAACGCCAGTCTGATCACTGTGATGAATCGTGCGCTCTTCCTTTTTCGGGTTTCCGTCGTCGATCGATGGCCGGTAGATTCCGCCACCGGTACTTGGCGGTCGTGCGGTCTCGCCCGGCCGTTTGTCAGCGACCTCGACCGGCGATGCTGACGGCCGATCGCTCGTCATCAAAGACAGCCCTCACGCTTGCTCGGACACTAACGCTATTTCACAGTACATTTTCCCCAGTGACCGGTGTCATGTCCGGTAATAGTGAGTGACCTCGACAGGCCAACATACACTAGTCCGTGTACGAAGCCAGCGTGAACCGGCAGAACTTAAATAGCATTGATTTTAATGCGGGAAATAAATAGGTCATGTGACGACATCATGGCCGGTGACGACCAATACTCGTTACCTTCGCGTTCCCCGAGTGAATTTCACATTAAACAGACGACCACGTTGAAAACGTTATGCTAACGGGACAGTGTATACTGACCTGACCAGACAGGCTTAACAGCCAATGTTGTATTCGTGTCCACGTTCACACCGAACCAGGTCGACGCGTGAAACAAGAGGCTTAAGAACTGCGGGATGAAGCGTCCTACGGCGGACCAAAATACACATAAGCGGATCTTAAGGACATCGAAGTGTTTAAATCAATTCGTCAACCAACGACAATTCGGCCAATCCCGAAGACAGAACATATATATTATGTATATATTACATTATATATATATATATATATATATATATATATATACATACATACATACATACATACATACATACATACATACATACATACATACATACATACATACATACATACATACATACATACATACATACATACATACATACATACATACATACATACATACATACATACACACATACATATATACAAGGACGAGGCATAGGGTATTACAAACGTAAGCCAATATTCAAGGAATGATCAACGTTGGCGATGATTCGCCACACTGCTACAATTCACGTCCGACAGCCTAACTTCAGAATGAATACAACGGAGCAACTAAACTGTTTCCTGAACTGAGACACTTGAAATGAATGATAGACACATAAAAGAACGCGGTTTAACAACACTAACTAGGTTGTGAAAAGTTATCAAAATATTGGTAGAAGTATAAAAAAATATGTTCGATATATTGTCTATGTATTGTGTTATGATAAAGCATTATAGTAAATGACCATCTTCGTTCGGAGAAGATTCTCGCGATTGTTCACACATAAGACAAGTGACAAGCACAAAGAGAGCAATCGGCTCGTGTAGTGCACTGCTATACTAAGAAGCATTACAAGTGACAAACATATTGAAAGACAATGATATAAAGTACACGCTTGAAGAAGAGATGTGTGGACTCCCAAGAATCTGTTTGAAGTAAACTGGCACATTTGCACTCACTCACTCACTCACTCACTCACTCACTCACTCACTCACTCACTCACTCACTCACTCACTCACTCACTCACTCACTCAGAGACTTAACATTACGTGACACCATTTGACCGCACGCTGCGACACGCCAGTGAGGAATCGTGCTACACTTTGAAACTTCCGAATGAGACACAGGGACTGATCAGTACAGTAACTGATCCAATATCGTTGAAATAAGATTAGACGATGCGACGTGGTTCCTCATTCGTTCTCGTGCATCGTCTATCGATCTCGCACGACACACGTGTCAGCGTCCAATCTACTTAAGCCTGCGCATTCACTTCTGACTTGCGGATCTTGTCCTACTTTGCGCAAGCGCCTCTAGTTTCATTCGCCTGGTGTCCTGGATTTCAGCCAGCGTGGTAGCGAGGTGAATATGTACAATCGGAAAGTCGCCTGATCGCAGGACAGTTGTTCGTTGAATTAATCTCCCCTACATCGTCTCACCTTTTTCCATTTTCAGCTCATCATTGTTCAAATGCATATACTGCACTACCTGATGGGAACATTCTGGGAAAATATGGCACATACTGCGGAATGATGTGCATGTCGAAGCGCTTCGTTTGCAACAGTAGAACACGTCATGTTTTATTGTCACCGTTACAAATTGCACCGCTGTACGATATGATTATTATTGTGATATAAACAGCCGGGGTATAACTAAATACAATATATAACGGAACATTTAGTCATTCAGCGAAACATGAGAGCGACGTCGACTGACCAACGCGAAACTTATCCACTTAAACAAAAACGGCATTATTCAAAATGGCGGACATGGCCGCGACTGGAGGACGAAGTAGACGCGCTAAACGGCGGGATTCGGTGCTGTCTCGACTGCGTGGCACTGATCCAAGCCGTGCATCAATCAATCAGTACCACAGCTGATGCACGCGCCACATTGGAGACAATCACGCATGCGCGCCACGGATCTCAGTCCCACATGGGACCGTTCATTATTTGACTTCCGCGTTCACTTGATGCTTTATGTGATGCTCCCTTTATGGTTGGTCACAGCTAGACTGGGAGGTATTAGTGAGTTCAGAGATTGAGAACACCAGCTCTGTTAGGTGCACTGAGTCCACGACATGTGCTTTCTATTTCCTTATGTGGGATCTTCCAAGAGACACAGGCAAAGTGGGGTGAACGAAATTGCCCAAGTTTCGAAACGGTTTCGAGGAGGTGGATTCCAACTTCGGTCCGCTCGACCGAAAGTCCGACGCTTTACCACACAACCACAGCGCCCCATTTACATAAACAATGTACCACTGATTTATTTGTGGAGCTGGATATGAGATAGTATTCATTCTCATAGAGTACGATAAACGAATTGAAAAAGGTATACAATGCCAGTAGCGTCGGTATGTTTAAAAACAGAATTGACATATGTCGGTCAAGGGAATGTCACACATAGATGAACAATTGATGGGCGCTATCTAGCAACGCCAAGGGCTACCTTGTATACATGCTATCTAGCAACGTCAAGGGGTACCTTGTATACATGCTATCTAGCAACGTCAAGGGCTACCTTGTATACATGCTATCTACCAACGTCAAGGGCTACCTTGTATACATGCCATCTTGCAATGTCAAGGGCTACCTAGTATACATGCCATCTAGCAACGTCAAGGGCCACCTTGTATACATGCCATCACGCAACGCCAATGACTACCTTGTACACATGCCATCTAGCAACGTCAAGGGCTACCTTGTGTACATGCTACGTAGCAATGACAAGGGCTACCTTGTATACATGCTATCTAGCAACGCCAAGGGATACCTTGTATACATGCTATCTAGCAACGTCAAGGGCTACATGCCATCTGGATCATGTTGTGTTGGATGGCAATTTTGTTAAACGTTGTTGTTGTTGTTAAAACTTGAAGCCAGAACCCTAGTGCATTTAAGCTTTGTTAGTAACTAGCAGTTGAATGATCGCTTTCGCGTCAATTTGGGTGCGTTATCTTTTGACGTATGTAGCCGATGTTAAGAAAAGCTAGACTGTTTTCAATATTATCAATTTGAGGTTTAATTCACCATAAGATGTTTTGCAATTAGCAATGCAGTTGTTATTGGCCGGGGCCCCGTACAGACTCGGCCATGTATGGGGCAACCTGCTTGCCATACCATCTGGCGAGCAGAAGAAGAACTAAGTCCCAGAATTCAGTTCTCCTTGAAAAGTTGAAAGTGAATAAACTTTAATAGGTGTGTTCAGACAATCCATATATATGTATTCTCCCAACTGGATGATAACACATTTCCCCGGGTTTAGCGTTTCAGGAAGGCAACGGGACGATGATGGTGTCCTCCCTAGCTCTTCCTGCGGGATACTCGCAGGAGGACGACGAACTGCCCACGTTGATACTATCGACCGAGGCGACGAGGCTGTACGACCGGTCGTGCGCTGAGACTAATTGCGCCTATAATGAAGCTTGTTTATCTCGGCGCACGCGTCGCTCCCGACAACCGGATTACGTCGGGCCTGTGCCTGTTCCTCGTCGCTTGTCGGCGGTCGAAGGAGCGCACAACGAAAATCGATTCCCATTAAACGCCGGCGAAAGGTTTACGATGCAGTGTTGGCGTTTACGCGCTCGCCGTCAAAAGCAAGAAGTGTAATCAATTGGCGAATAAATTAATAACGCGCGCGTGCGCCAATCGGCTGTAAATCGTTCGTTTGTGTAGCCGTTTACCGTTGTGATTATTCACGGCGTTAAGAGTTGCCCACGAAACAGAACATGACGTACCGAAACAGTGGTTATACCGAACACTTGGCGGCACATTTGTGTAGATGCGGTTACACTTAATTTGGCTTAAGACCATTCCCTATCGTATACGTTTCTCCTATGGGTATCTCCAGTGGAAAACTAACCATTTATTTTCACAAACGTTTGCAGTTCCGAAATATTCACAAGGTACACCGGAGATAAGGAACACTTCAAGCAAATGTTTTATGTATCGCTCTTGAATCCCACGTACATGCATGGACAATGGGCGTTTCACATTCGCCAGTCCAGTCACCAACTGATGGTTGTGACATTGGCCATTGCTGATGACCTAAATTTGAGTCACACATAGAAACATCAATGTTACATCCTAGTCTAGAAAGCACATTTCTTATCTCTCCAATTATTAGCTAACTGCATGCATGGAGCTGGGCATTAAATTCAACACAGATATTTTAGCTTCCTCCAGAAACTAGAGAGAAAGAAGTAGAATAAAATACACAATGATAGGCGGAAGCTGATGAGTTTTAAAGAGGAGCAAATGGCTTTGAAGATACGATGTTCCCGTAGCTGAATAAACAGTTGAAATACTGGTAAATGATAAAACAAGAAACAATGAAATCTGCTGGCATCCTAAGAGCAAGGAGAGATGGAGAGGTTGTTTAAGAGACACTCCGACGCCTTGTTGAATAGTGACATATCACAGCACCAATATCAAACGTTACAAAACATTTAGACAACAGGTAAGCTGTCAGCACATGGAGAGCTGTCAGCACATGGAGAGCTGTCAGCCGCGTGTAATTCAATAAGGTGCTGAAGCAGACGAAGAACAAAGAGGTCCAGTGGTGAATTACTCTGCATAGTTATACGAGTATGGAGGTGTTGGTTCAGGAAATGAATGATGAGGGTAGTACTGGTAATTCTGAGACTAAGAAATGCACCAGAGGAATATGGCGATTAAACACCTGCACACAGGCAACAGAAAAGAATGTGATAAAGTCTCTGGAATGAACCCGGTGAGAGTTGTCCATAAATACGTCACAGTGTGGCGTTGAAACAGGGCATATGACTATTAGATATGAATGAAAAGCTACATCACATGTGAAAGAAATAAAGTTTCCACGTGAAAGGTGCATTTTCGGGATGATTTTTAATGAAATATTGGAGGAAAGTGCGGCATTATTATTTGTGGAACTATTAGCGCTAAATGGGCAGAACGCATAATAACATTTCGCCGTCAACTAAACACCCACCTGTTTAAACTCGCGTAGGCTCTATAGCTCCTCAGTGTACTGATACAACTGTTTACGATTGGAATTGGAAACTGCCTAACCCTTTTGTTCTGGTGCGCTGCTGAGCTTCGGTTTTCCGAGGATTTTAGCGCAATAAATGTGTCTTTCTCGTATCGTATTGTAATGTATTATTCTCCGTGTGCTCAAAGCGTTCCTAGACTTCGGCTCTTGTACATGAAGCCCAACGACCGAAACAGTGGCGTATTCGGGGGGGGGGGTAGGTTTGGGTAATGGTCTTTGGATATTTTTTTCGCATGTAACATGATAGCATGGTAAACAAATGGGTGACTAAGCTTGCTCCCCCCCCCGGCCTCCCCCTTTTCGAGATCCTAGGTACGCCTCTGGGCATAAACAAACGCAATTGAAGACTCGCGATTGCAATGCATGGACTACGCAGATGATGCTGCATTACTGCACTGCTGGCGATGGCAATTATCTCAGTCGACACACGGTTAACGAGGATAATCTACGAGGCGACGAAATTTGAGTAGCAAGTAAGTGTTCCGAAGACCACATTGATTAATTTGTTGGCGATGGTTAATTGGTAGTCGATTAAGTAAGAACTGCTTCACTCCTATGAGCCGTGCAGACCACCACGAGGACCACGGACATATCACCGAGGACCACGGACATATCACCGAGGACCACGGACGTATCACCGAGGACCACGGACATATCACCGAGGACAAATTGAATCAGATAGTTGATATGCATGTGTAATGTAATCGTGTACTAGTAATTAGAAGAATCAGTACCTTTTGACCTTTTATTCACATTTGTTTGCTTGCTTTGTTGTTGTATACTAAACACATAGAGTATACATTTTTTCACCATTCTCGCTTTTGAAATAAAGGTGAGCGTATATCTGCATTATATTATTTTTTCATAAAATTTACGCGTAGTGCCTGATGGGACTTTTCTAATAAGCCGCGCTAGTTAAAAACAAACATTGTGTAGATATATTAGTGTATAATTGACCGTTTCACATTCGTGCATATCAATTTGTGGGAACAAGTATTCGTTTGTACACTCTACAAGGCCAGTTTGATTGTGCATCAAACGCGAAATGCTGAATGTTCATGGGTTATACCGTCAATTACTGGGCTAATTACCACTAAACCGCTTCATTGATGAATACTGTTTAAGCATCCGCATTATGGAGGTAAACGACAAACAATGTCTAAATGTGATAGCATGAAACACCGACAAGAGTCGACATAACTATAGAAATCAATACGTCGATATAGAACTCTTCAGTAAATCGGAGATAGATTTAGAAGTGTTTCCTGTCTGTGCGATCGAATGCACGCTAGGGGATACTGCTACAAGTGCCATGCAGGAGGCCGGAAGTTGAAATTAGCAAATGATTTATGCCACTCGTTAGTATCAACTGTAGTGCGGCCTCAACCTGAATGCCACTCCACTGACCACTTGGCACTGAATGTGACATTTTTTTACTTCCTAGTCCACGGACAGTGTGCATTAGATATAAGAAAATATTCATTGTCACAGGGATGATAAATGAATGGAACAAATTATCTACTGATTGCGTAAATGGTAGCAGCGAGAATGTGCTTAAAAACAATATTAACAAATGTCTCAGAATGGCCGGTTATACATGTACATAGACGAATGGCTTTATTGTCCACTTGTCATCTGAGTGTTTGCTTTGGATGGCAATATTGTTAATTTGTTTTAATGATAAACCAACGAAGCGTCTGTAATTTTGAAAACGAACCCCATTGGACGACTGGTTGCACTGTGAACATTGTATTATGGACAGGGAAATGTGTATGAGAGACGAGTACAACTATTATGTCCAAACACCTGTGCAAATTTCTCGTGGCTGGTTGGCATCATACCCACATGTTAGAGGTGGAATGCTCGGCTGTATGTGTAAGAAGTCAAAATCCGTTTTTGTAAGTATTACAAACTTTTATTTAATGTCAGAAAATGCGTAAAATGGGAATCAATCAATCATGTGATGACAAACGTTATATTTCCCATTCTATGATGAATATTTATTGGTGAACCTTTTATTGCCGTAAAGCGGTCTCTATCCGTGTCGTAAAACTGGCGTATTTTATTTTATCGCCAAATCGTGTATTTTTTTTAATATGACAATATTAACGTTCACGATAGGAGCACGCTTCCACGGATATTATTTTTAAACAACCGAGATGGTATAAATACTAATAAATTCAATGTCGTACAACAATCGTTTCGTTAGCCAATGAAAATGGTTGTGCATAGTGTTCCGTTTCCAACTGCGGCATTTCATAATGTTGGATGGAGCATACATGCATCCTACTGGCACGGACTGTTACCAACGTTGAATGTTGGTGATTGCGTTTGTATGTGAGCGCGAGCAAAGTGGTTCTGATGGATGTAATCTGTTGAGAACAAGAAAACCATGACCGGGGTTTTGCATACGCGTGAAGTAATATAAAAAGGAAGTGATTAAACAAAGCGACGTATATTATTGAGTAGTGTTGATGATCCAACACATGCGACAGACCTTTGCGGTTAAATGATGGATTGGTGAGAATTTCGTCTTTGATAGGCTGCCGAATCACATGTCAAACTCTTGCGAAGTAGCAATATATTATTTTAAATATTGCACCCAATTAGATGTTATCCTTCATCTGCGTTAGCACGGTCAATATAAGCGTGTGTTTCTGAGTGATTACGGTGAACTGCAGCATTCTACGACAAGTCCAACCTTGCTCTGCCTTTTATGAGCTCAATATTCTGTTGACGTAAAACCGATTAAAAAACATCTGGAGTTTGTGATACTTCTAAGTCATCATCGACATAACGCTATTCTGCAGTACTTAGTCGTGTGTTAGCCACGTAGAAATATTACAAACACGGCTTGGCTTTGTTCATATCTCAGTGTTGGCGGTGGCTACAGATAAACTGGTACATGTAGTCTTTACCGAGTTTGTGATAGTAATGTGGTGAATCGGGAACTTTCTCTCCATTCCGGTAGCGCCTTGCCATAACTCTGCATACTGAAGAGTTCCTCTCCACGAATCTAATACGCCTAATTGGTTTTGGTCAGCAGACGGCGGTGCAGTATGCGTAGGAGTTTGTACTTCCGCACAGACAGGAAATAGTTACAATGCTAACTTCTCTCTGTACACGGAGCTCTCAAGGGACATGTTCTCGATGTCTCGTTTAAAAGCATAATAATTATATTAAATACTCATGTATAAGATAAATGCACGGAAAATGTTACTTTCTTGCACCAGACATTATACTTCTTTCAACATGACTAGTTAAAATATTCCCAATCGCGAGGCAGCATCGATTCCCGTGTCAACTACTGGTGAAGGAGTTACCACGGCCTATGATGGAATTAATTTCGTTAAATAAAAACCGATCTTTAAAACAATACCACAATTTGCATTGGGAACTGTGCAACAAAATCGTTCGTAACTATATATATGGACAATATATCATAGTTGATGCGAACAACTGTGAAAGTGGCAAGTTAACATTTACCTTGATTTTCAAGCGCCTCGAAACTAAACAAGATTCGCCATCTGGCGGATAGGAATGCAATAGCTTTATCCGGCTGGCATCGTCTGTATACGTAAGCTGTATGCGCTCAGATTTACATAATCATTCCGTATCAATCCCAGTCGTGTCGTGTAGTTATTGTTGACTCGAACTGGTGTGTCTTGCTACAGTTACGCAGCAGGCCTATGCGTACTAGCAGATGACACACTGTAATATGCTAATGTGACCGGCAACAAAGGATATTTGTTGGAACAATCTCAATTATGTCGTAATATAGAAACTACGATACTTCTTACTACGAGTAAAAATCCACGTCGATAAATCTCTACGCTTTAAATTTCACGCGTAATAATCAACACGCCCATCATGCAACGCGAAAACTGGACTTCCGCGCCCTCGGCCGGATGAAGTGCTCACTAGTAGACTGTGAGAACCGGGAGAGGTCGCTGCCAAGACGGCCCGTGTCTCCACGAGTCGGGTGGCGACAAGCCGCTTCGTCGCGGCGCTCGGCACCTGAGCGCGCATCTAAACACTCCGTCAATATCGATTAAACGACGCCCGCTCAGCGCACGTCGACAAACCCCGACCTACATATAGGTCAGGCTCTGACGCGTCTTTTTGGCTTGGAGACGAACAAGAAAACACGCAAATATTCCCCCCCCCACCCGTGCGTGAGTTGATTTATGTGGACCAATGCCACAATAAGGGGGGCGTAAAACGTTTAATTAAATCCACTAATAATAATAACGATAGTGATTGTAGTAATTATAATAATTAGGCCCTTACAATAATGACGGTGATTGTAATAATAATGCTATCTTTCTATACGGCGCTGTATAGTTTATCCGAAAAGTCTGTTCAGAGGCGCATAAAAGATGTATGTTCTTATATAGCGCGATATCCAGTCTTTGGGACTGTTCAAAGCGCTTTACACATCACCTCGTTTATACAGCTGAGTAAACTGTGGCAACGCGGAGTGAAAGAAATTGCCAAAGTTTCGAAACGGCAGAAAGAGGAATCGAACCCGGGTTCTCTCGATACACTATCGCGCCCCACAATAGGCAGTACTGGGATGTAACCAACATGATAGCATGTTGTTGATATATAGTTAACTAGCTGAACAACCAATGATGTGGTTAACCTTTCTGCGGCTCATCAGATATGCAAAAGTACAAATCAACGTAACGCATGAACCCAGCAACCAACCAGCTAGCCAATCTACAAGTTTGCCAGTCCAACCAGCCAGCCAGCCAACCAGCCAGCCAGCCAGCCAGCCAGCCAGCCAGCCAGCCAGCCACCCAACCAACCAACCAACCAACCAAATATCCAACCACCAAACCAGCTATTTTAATTGATTTTGTTAGTCGTGCGACACAAACCCTCTTATTTCGGCTCGTGTGGTTCGCTTGGCTGGTCGTGTTTCTGCTAGACCTCCCAGAGTCGGGGCTCTTTGTGTCGAGACGAATCGCTGAATATCCGGCTGAGCAACCATGACTATATACTTGAGGAGGGGGAGGGGTGGTTGGGGCATTATTTCACTTACAGGTTCATAGTAGACGAATAAATGACACGGTATCCCCTTGGATATATCTTTGCTCCCGATAAATGGGCCTGTGAGGAAGAATCACGGACACATTTGAGGATTAAAACAGTTATTCTTGTGAACAGATTCTATTTACTAGTGGTTAGCTGGAATATATCCACTTAACGGTGACTGTAGGATACTTTGTGTATGGAGACAGCATCTAGTTATATCTAAGCAAATCGCACATACGCGGTAAACACCACCCGGAAGAAATCATAGAGACACAGCATCACAGACGGATGTCACATACGATGGATTACAAAGAAGATCTACAACACGCAACATATCAAGAGAGATTAAGAATATTACAAATGCCTCTGAAGAAAGGTAATTCTAATGCCTCCGAAGAAAGGTAATTCTAATGCCTCTGAAGAAAGGTAATTCTAATGCCTCTGAAGAATGTGTTCATGTCGTCAGCTGTATCGTCTCCGCACTTGATGCGAGTCTTACTTATATCACTATCTGCTACGCAGTCGCTAGCTCATAATTAACCATTAACCATTATAGTGTTCGTTGGCTCAATGCAGCACACCGGAAGTCCCAGGAAAGAACGCAAGCTGTCTTTGTCCGAGGGACTAACGCATTAGAACGAGAACGATACCTCTGAGATCACAACACAATTTAACCCAAAACAAATCACCGATGATACAACATTCTCAGCACGCACACAGCTCACCAGTGCACCGCCAGTAGTCAATGAACCGCGAGGGAATACGTTTTCGGTGGCTGCTAGGCCGGAGTTCGGTTGCGTTGTGTGCTTTGGGACAAGCGCGAGTATTTTCTCATGGAAATGTCAATCGGGACGTTACACCGTCTACGACGGAAACACGAGGCGTCTCTGGGATTGAGGCGGATTCCGCGGATACTAATACAGATATGTGTTTACTAGTTTTCGTAATATGTAAAACAGCGTCTTCGTGAAATGAACAAGTAGATATATAGTATGCTGCGTTCCAGTGTGTTTACATGCATCGTGAATTCAAGGTCACAACTTATGAGCGTTCGACACCCAATACAAGTCGCATTTATTTACGAGTTGTGAATTCGCAGATAAAATGGATGTCTTAGTTGGCAACCTTTACTTGACTAGTCATCATTGCTGCAACGTTTGGTTCAATTAAGGGTAACATTAATTTTATTTATGCATTTTACAATTTGACAAGTTCGAGAATTATAACAACGTTATCATATTTTCATGAAAAATAGACCCAATGATAAGCAGAATGCAGGTCACGATACCTTTGTCATGATTATTTTGTTTACTTCCGGTTGGACTGTACCCATTGCAAGCAAGTCGTGCACACGAGTTCGCGAATCGTATTGACGATAAAAACGAGCGCACTGGATCGCAGTGTTAGTATCACCCTGGCGGTTCCAGTGTTAGCATCACCCTGGCGGTTCCAGTGTTAGCATCACCCTGGCGGTTCCAGTGTTAGCATCACCCTGGCGGTTCCAGTGTTAGTATCACCCTGGCGGTTCCAGTGTTAGTATCACCCTGGCGGTTCCAGTGTTAGCATCACCCTGATGGTTCCAGTGTTAGCATCACCCTGATGGTTCCAGTGTTAGTATCACCCTGGCGGTTCCAGTTTTAGTATCACTCTGGCGGTTCCAGTGTTAGTATCACTCTGGCGGTTCTAGTGTTAGCATCACTCTGGCGGTTCCATTGTTAGTATCACCCTGGTGGTTCCAGTGTTAGCATCACCCAGGCGGTTCCAGTGTTAGCATCACCCTGGCGGTTCCAGTGTTAGCATCACCCTGGCGGATCCAGTGTTAGCATCACCCTGGCGGTTCCAGTGTTAGTATTACCCTGGCGGTTCCAGTGTTAGCATCACCCTGGCGGTTCCAGTGTTAGAATCACCCTGGCGGTTCCAGTGTTAGTATTACCCTGGCGGTTCCAGTGTTAGTATCACTCTGGCGGTTCCAGTGTTAGTATCACTCTGGCGGTTCCAGTGTTAGTATCACTCTGGCGGTTCCAGTGTTAGTATCACTCTGGCGTTTCCATTGTTAGTATCACCCTGGTGGTTCCATTGTTAGTATCACCCTGGTGGTTCCATTGTTAGTATCACCCTGGCGGTTCCAGTGTTAGTATCACCCTGGCGGTTTCAGTGTTAGTATCACTCTGGCGGTTCCAGTGTTAGTATCACCCTGATGGTTCCAGTGTTAGTATCACTCTGGCGGTTCCAGTGTTAGTATCACCCTGGTAGTTCCAGTGTTAGTATCACTCTGGTGGTTCCAGTGTTAGTATCACTCTGACGGTTCCATTGTTAGTATCACCCTGGCGGTTCCAGTGTTAGTATCACTCTGGCGGTTCCAGTGTTAGTATCACCCTGGTGGTTCCAGTGTTAGTATCACCCTGGCGGTTCCATTGTTAGCATCACCCTGGTGGTTCCATTGTTAGTATCACCCTGGCGGTTCCAGTGTTAGTATCACCCTGGCGGTTTCAGTGTTAGTATCACTCTGGCGGTTCCAGTGTTAGTATCACCCTGATGGTTCCAGTGTTAGTATCACTCTGGCGGTTCCAGTGTTAGTATCACCCTGGTAGTTCCAGTGTTAGTATCACTCTGGTGGTTCCAGTGTTAGTATCACTCTGACGGTTCCAGTGTTAGTATCACCCTGGCGGTTCCAGTGTTAGTATCACTCTGGCGGTTCCAGTGTTAGTATCACCCTGGCGGTTCCAGTGTTAGTATCACTCTGGCGGTTCCAGTGTTAGTATCACCCTGGCGGTTCCAGTGTTAGTATCACTCTGGCGGTTCCAGTGTTAGTATCACTCTGGCGGTTCCAGTGTTAGTATCACTCTGGCGGTTCCAGTGTTAGTATCACTCTGGCGGTTCCAGTGTTAGTATCACTCTGGCGGTTCCAGTGTTAGTATCACTCTGGCGGTTCCAGTGTTAGTATCACTCTGGCGGACAAACACTGAATTTAACGTTTGCTCATCTGGCGCTTCAACCAGTCGACTATTTTGCTGTGGTTCGGTTTGCCCGACATTTTTTTTTATTAAACGTAAGCATGTTTCTTATTCCCGTATGTTGGGTCTGTTATACTGGCTAACGATTTTAAATACATCTACTGAGATTTGTCCGACAATGGGTCACATACATAAGGAGTTTTTTTAGAATAGGTCGGACCTTTATAAACGGACCAGTGCCGAGAATCGGCAGTGTCAAAGTAAACTAATAATAAACGTGGACCTTGCTCCGTGTGATCCGTCTATCATACTACGCTACGTTTTTAACAGCAACATAGAAGACGAAAAAACAACCCCCGGTAATGCCCAAGGGACTGTATCGGTAACAAGGATGTGCCGCCTTTCTAGATAATGTGAACGATCTTTTACAATAACAATTTCGAACTCATGCTTACATCCATATTGTCGAGACTGAATAAATTGTTAGGGTTCCGTAAAGGAAATGCACAATTTTCACACGATTTTCACTGGGTCGACGCTCAGCTAGATGGGTTTCATATAAATAAAATGCCCAAATTATTAAAAGATTTGTAAAACTTCACCGTCCAGATTGAAACGGGTATTCTGTCAGCATAACATTAAATAAAACCTGACAAGCAAGACGAGCACATTGGCCTCAAACGTCGACCGCCTGATTAGAGAACTACTAAAATCTGCGCGCCGGAAATGCGTCCCAAGACACAACGGCAGCAACTGTCGTTAAAACGTCGTGTTAGATGCGAAAATGGAAAACGTGACCACAGAAGTACGCTATAATTCCTTCGACGTGACTAACGCAGAATGACAGCGTAATTATTATGCATATCGGAACGTCGACGAACGGGGCCAACGCGCACCGTCACCGCTGGCAGTCCGGTGTAGAGACATGAACGGCTCGGAAGTTTTGATCTGCAAAACTTTGGCTGCAACATTCGTGACGAGACTTGGCCCAACTGATCGGACATACTGTCCAACACAGGACAATATTTCCATACAGTTGCGGTCGGAACAACTATGGGGGTTACTTCGTCAAAATAATATTGCTTCATGTTCGCCGTTAATGCCTTAACTATAATTGTACTGTTGAAGAAAACGACTTAACTAAATTGTGAACTTATTTTGATCAATGCCATAGTTCAAGTCGTAGATTTAAGCCATAATATAGATTGTCTTTCGCGTTCAATTACAGCGCCAACATTAGGATGTTTTCGTGACTACTTCGTATTAATTAGAACAACGTTGCCTATGTAATACGACACAATAATTATTACAAGTTGGATATATTTAGTGATCAAGAATCATAACTACTTTCGAAAGAAAACTTTCGTTATTGTTCTTTCTAAACTGCTCACGCTGCAGTCGATATATTAGATGACGCAACTATGAATGCAAAATGCAATGTGTAGCATTGATTTTTTTCCCACGGCTCGACACCTGGAACAACCCGAAAGAACATCTCCGTCCCATCTCTCATCAGCGCGATGGCGTTTCCCCATCTGACCTGGTATCGAAGCCTTCCCTGGTTTCTCTTGATTAAAAACACGACAGTAACGGATCTGTCGTCGTGTGCTCGCGAAGGCTGTTACAGCGCGTGGCACGTGCGTGTCTGAGCAACGGATTCTAGAAATTTGCCAATGAATTATTCAACACGGAGTCGAGCCAACGACGACTCCTCCACGACGGGCCACGTGTCTCGGGCGGTCGATGTCTCGCGTGCGTCCGAGCTGGCGTTGCTGTGATTTTAAGTATCTGAGCGGCGGTTTCCTACCCGTGCTAAGTATGCGCGCGCGAGCACTATTACAACTGCGGATTCACACATGAAATTGCCGGAATCTCCGTGTGGATATTTAAGTCATTCAAATCAAATAACATGTAATTTGTCCTTTAAATGTATGCGGTCAGTGACATCAACTGCGCGTTATTTCTGAAGGTCATTTGCACTTTGTAATCGACCTTTCAGTTACAAGTTTTACCTTCTCTCTTTATGTCTCGCTTTCAGTTACGCTATCTGTATTTTGTCGTTTTCAATTATGTTCACATGTATTTGCATATTCCATCTACTATTAAATTATAAAAGACAAGTGTACTTCATGTTCTAGCAATTTATCTTATATGCCCAAGCAATCGCCGCCCGATTATACATTACCCGTCAATTGTTTATGCCATGTCACTTGACAAGTGTTACGTCACGAAATAACCCCAAAACGCATGCGCGCTTTACGACGTAAATTGATCAACATCATAATTGGTAAGTTTAATTAACATTGACTTATTACTTAAAATGTTTTGAGTACTTGTTTATCTCATACACCATTGTAAAGTATTAGAGAATAAAACTTGACTTGACTTGATTAGATTGACATTCCGATTTGACTAATTTGTCATTATAACATATTTTTTAATATTCACACTACAAGCTTTTACACAATCAGTAAATACTTCGCTCTATTCTTGCGGGAATACTTGCGTTTAGGTCTATCCAAATAATTGTTTTCTTTAACTAATGCTACGAAGTGTCCTCTTGTGATGTTACAACAAAACTACTTCCTTTAAAATCGTCATAATAATTCAATATTAAACAAATTCATTTTATTTTCTCTTAATCTCTTGGTCCCTACCACATTATATGGCGGTTTTCGTAACAAAGGTCTCCCCGTTCGTGAATCAGCCTAGTTGCTCTCATTTGTTTCCCGTTTATATTTATGATCAGCTGCTGATTTTTCTTTTTTACTTCATTATCTTCTACTGTTATGACCTTATCTCGAACGTAATACTTACTCCTCGTATAAGCGAACTTGTTTCTCGTTGTTATATTGAAAGCCTGGATCGCTCAGATATCCTTTTGGGTTTGTTTCCGGTGTGGTTGTGCTAAGTGCATCTTAATATTGTTTTAATGTCACTACGTAATACAAATAGGATTTGTATTACGCAGTACACAGAAGAAATGTGTTGCATATCGCACAAAATATCTGACGTAATAGACCCGGTTACAGCACGAAAGATCTGCCCAGAAGCAGGTCTCCTATTCCTTTGACATCACCATGACGTAAACGCAAAACTATTCCAAATGTTAACTTATTATTGAATTGTATGTCGTAGTACGTTGTACTACATGTCGTAGTACGTTGCACTACATGTCGTAGTACGTTGCACTACATGTCGTAGTACGTTGTAATACATGTCGTAGTACGTTGCACTACATGTCGTAGTACGTTGCACTACATGTCGTAGTACGTTGCACTACATGTCGTAGTACGTTGCACTACATGTCGTAGTACGTTGCACTACATGTCGTAGTACGTTGCACTACATTGTGCCAGTAGAGGAATGCGGCGCACGCGGAAATGTGTGTTTCAACGCACGTGTCGTGCATGCATACAAGACAGTTACGATATAATGTTGTTCCGGGAAACACACATTGTTCGGACGTTCGGAATATGTTGTGTAAAACTATATAGGCCTACACAAGGCCTACACAAGGCCAACACAAGGCAACTGAATTAATATGATGATATGATACGCATTGCCAACTAGAAGTGCAGGACGTGACTAACATTGGTTTCCCATCAAACTTAGGACTTAGTCTTAACCAACTATGGAATAAAAAAACCATGTCTTGCACAATGTCTTGTACAATGTCTTTTACAATGTCTTGTACAACAACTTGTACAATGTGTGCAGGTTTGTTGCTAAGTACGTCACATGGAGGAAAATCTTTTTCACGTGACAAAAAAACATTTCCTGTTGACATGCATGTTCTAACGGTGGATACTTATTTCATGTGATATCCTTAATCTTATAAAACTTGAGAAAATTAACACAAGGTTCAAATTATGAAGAGATTGGAAGATGGGCACAGATGGACACAGATGAACACAGGTGGACACAGACAGACACAGATGGACACCGATGTTCACAGATGAACACAGGTGGACACAGATGGACACTGGTGGACACAGATGGACACTGGTGGACACACACAGATGGACACCGATGGACACAGATAAACACAGGTGGACACAGATGGACACTGGTGGACACAGATGGACACCGGTGGACACAGATGAACACAGGTGGACACAGATGGACACTGGTGGACACAGATGGACACCGATGGACACAGATGAACACAGGTGGACACAGATGGACACTGGTGGACACAGATGGACACCGATGGACACAGATGAACACAGGTGGACACAGATGGACACACAAAGCGTTGACATATTTGATAGTTCTAAATGTCACAAAACCTTTCTGTTGAACGATTATTGGATTAAATCATCTTAGAATGATTCAGTCAACAAAGCCAATGTTATTGGCTGCGGCTACAATGTTGATTCACTTATACATGTTACGGGGACACCGGTGACCAGTATTGTCGACGTGCACACATTAATCGCGAGATCTACAGCAAACTAACCAGAAGGCGTGCAAGCGATACTTCAACATGGCCAGAACACCGACAACGTGCACGCGCGAGCGGATTACAAAACAACGTGCACGCAATAACTAGATGACAGCCACCGGCAGGCTCCCAACGGCGCGGCGACTTCACACTTCACGTGCAGTTCACCGACGTTGCTGACGTCACCAAGATGGCGACCATCCGTCTCGCAGTAGTCCGCCCAAAATAGCTTCATCAATGTTTAAATACGACGCAGGGCTCGCCTCATCGCCATGGAAATCTGAATCCATTAGGCGCGCACACACAGGTGAATCGCCGTCTCCGCCGAGATAAACCGCCCGGCGGGCCAGGCCTGCCTTCCCGCGAGGCAAGGCGTCCGGTCAACGCTCCACTTCCGAGTAGGACGCGGTCCGAGATTGGGGATAGATAATCCATTTACTTCCGGGTTAATTTTATACTTTATACAAATGAATAATTTATACAAATGAAGTGCCGGTGATTTTGAGACGGTATCCCCTTTTGACAATGTTACCGCTGCCTGGATATTTATGATAGGTTAGGGGTATGGCCAAAACTATGACACTTATAATGCTGTGCTCGCATAACAAATCTTGTTTATGGTTGGCGACATATGCACGTAAGATGACGGAAGGCTCCGACAGGTACGAAGAGAGAATCTGGTTAGTTTGAGCAACAATTGATAGGAAGCATCTTCCATGTTGATTTTTTTGCGAAAACAAAATTGTATGATTTGACCAAAATGCTACCGAAGGTCGATGACAAAACAACTATTAAAAGGTAAGTTTTTAGTAAAACCAAATCATAGTTTTGTGCACTGATTCGTTTTGACCATTTGTTTCAAGGGGAAAACAACAATAATCTCCTACCAGAGGAAATTTGCCGTGTAATCGGAAGAAAAGATGGGTGTTATTTTGGAATAGGCACCGTGACCCAGAAAGTCATGATTTAGAATATGTGAACTAATCCAGGTCAGGGCATAGAATATGCACTCTTATTTTGGAGGTCATTGTGATATTTGTACTCTAGTCCACGAGGTCATGGTCTAGAATATGTGCCGTAATCGATGATGGTCGTAGTTTTGAATATGTGACTTAAACCAGGTCATAGCTTAGAATATGCACCCTAATCCATGAGGTCACGTCTTAATCGAGGAGAAGTATGGTTTTGAATACGTGTGTGTATGTGTGTGTGTGTGTGTGTGTGTGTGTGTGTGTGTGTGTGTGTGTGTGCGTGCGTGCGTGTGTGTGTGTGTGTGTGTGTGTGTGTGTGTTTGTGTGTGTGTATGTGTGTGTGTGTGTATGCGTGGGTACGTGCGTGCTTGCGTGTGGGCGTACGCGCATATGTGCGTGTCAGTAGAACTGGAAATGACGCGCCGCCTAGTGAGCGCGATGTTAACTGACTGACTGTTATGTCAGATTTCCTCTCCGTTCTCATTAGGTCGGCGATGAATTGCAGCGCTCTCCACGTTTTGTCGAGACACGAATCTATTATCGGTCATGATTTGCTGATGTCGCTCCGGCGACTTGGAAGATAGAACGCTGTCACGTGACGTATGACGTACGTGTCAGCGAATGCACCAGCTAATGTCGGGGGTAAATTAAATGAGCTTCATCCATCGTGATTTTTTTCCCTGTTGGACGGCGCGCATCGTCGTTTTGCTTTGGTAATGTTCTCGATTTTCTGTCAGCGACACTTGTAAGGTGACGCGTTCAATTTCACATTGGCTTTTTGCTACACAAATTTCGACAAAGCTAGGAGTCGTTACTATATATCTGCGAACACTAGATCTGCGAGCCATAGATGCATACAGTTAACACGAACAGTAGATGCATACAGTTAACACGAACAGTAGATGCATACAGTTAACACGAACAGTAGATGCATACAGTTAACACGAACAGTAGATGCATACAGTTAACACGAACAGTAGATGCATACAGTTAACACGAACAGTAGATACATACAGTTAACACGAACAGTAGATGCATACAGTTAACACGAACAGTAGATGCATACAGTTAACACGAACAGTAGATGCATACAGTTAACACGAACAGTAGATACATACAGTTAACACGAACAGTAGATGCATACAGTTAACACGAACAGTAGATGCATCCAGTTAACACGAACAGTAGATACATACAGTTAACACGAACAGTAGATACATACAGTTAACACGATGGGTAAAACAGTCCGACAGAGATGTCCACAAAATTCTTTTAAAAATATGTATCAATATCCGACATCATTCAAACGCGACTCACGTGACAGTGTACGAATAACAATTGTAGCAGGAATACCTATTTAAGAAAGAACGATTGAAAACACGTGTATAGTATGAATAAAACATGCCTATTAAACACGGAACACCAGCACGTGTAGCATGACAAACACGAATCATTAGAGTAATGTTTCGAATTAGGGAACATTTAAAGTGGCCGTCAACGAGAAATTGAAGTGCGCTTTTATC
This sequence comes from Lamellibrachia satsuma, assembly GCA_033239005.1. NCBI lineage: Eukaryota > Metazoa > Annelida > Polychaeta > Sabellida > Siboglinidae > Lamellibrachia > Lamellibrachia satsuma. Next base: position 6,692,571 of record BSQZ01000026.1, read on the forward strand.
CATGTAAAAAGACAGACGCAGTCCGAATAATGACAGAGACAGCTCAAATAACGACGGAAACAATAGTACCGTGAACAAAGACAGTAAGTAGAAAACGTGTTGCTTGATTGTAGAAAATGAACCCATCATATATTACGGAACTATATTCCCAAAATGCTAAACACGTTTTGCACACAATCATATACATTAAACTCTTGTAATCCTGAATCAAAGAGCTTACCGTGTTGGTTTACCTTTTTTGTCATTAAAAAATTCCTATGCTTCTTCGAATCCGATTCATAATGCAAAAGGTCAGACATTTCAAATGTGCCAATCAGAATACAGTTACTTCATGGCTAATAAACCGTTGAAATAGGCTAACTTGCCAACTTCATAAATGTGGTTTGACTTCTAAAACCAAGCTCCGCAAATTAGCTGATGACATAGTGAATGCTATGCACTCAATTGGTCGGCACCGAGGAGCCAGGGCTGTTTTGAAATGTGGGCTCACGAGAATAAAATGTTTTTTTTAAACATGATTACTTGAAATGTGCTGACATAATTCACGGTACTATCAGGAGCCACCGATTTGTTGTACAACTTTGCAAAATCATTGCTTCACACGATCTAGTGTGTTCTTGCAGCAGAAACACAAACGATTCCTAAGCCTGGCGCAAGCATTCTGTGTTCGTACGGAACGTAGTGCACGTGTACCACGTGGTCAGAGAGCACAGACAACGTCACAAGGTACGTGAATCTAGAGTGGCGTTTGGCTGTGACGCTAGCTGTATGGCTAGCATCGCGTCTATACACCGTGGTATTCGCAACCGCGGTAAATAACAAGTCTAGGTATGATACTTGAACGACGAAAACGCCAATATTGTAAGACTGTAACTATCCAGTTGAAACACTAAGATGCGTGTTATCGTTATCACACACACGCACGCACGCACGCACGCACGCACGCACGCACGCACGCACACATGTATATATATATATATATATATATATATATATATATATATATATATATATATATATATATATATATATATATATATATATATATATATATATATATATATATATATATATATATATATATATGTATATATGTATATGTATATATGTATATATATATATATATATATATATATATATATATATATATATATATATATATATATATTTATATATATATATATATATATATATATATATATATATATATATATATATATATATATATATATATATATATATATATATATATATATATATATATACTAAATGTTAATGGAACTACGAAAACCAACAACATACTGAATGTTGATTGTCAGCCATCTTCATTAAACCGTGAATGAAAATAGCCAGTCAGTCAGGTAGTTGAAGAAACACTACTCTACGTTAATACGTAAGTCATGTAAACTATCCCAGATCTATCACTAAATCAACATGTATTTAAAGCGTGCTTCCAAAGCGTCAGAGCGTTGCCGCTGGGCCGTTTCAACTTCCTTCAATCATTGATCGTCGACAAGACACGTCGTCTCACGCCCTTGCTGATAGTTCCATTTATATTGATATTAATGTGTTCATTGCGCGTATCACGCTTCACAATCTCAGTTTTGCCAGCGCACGCCGCATTACGTGCTGCATTCATTAGCTGCCGGGATCACATTTTTCATACTGTCCGCTGACGACGCCATTAGAGACGCGCCGGCAACGCTCGGCGATTCACAGATTTTCCATTCATTAACATGTTTTATAGATGGGACTTCTTGCACCGTCCTCTGTTTAGCCGCTGACGTTCTCTGCATTATAACTGATGGCGACATGACATCGTCTTGTTGTGTTCGCTCGCACAATCTACGTCGTCGGTGGTACAAGTCGCGCGCTGTCCCGCGCATAAAGTGTCCTCTTCAAACGGTCTCGAAACACTTGCACATTTCTTATTATACCAGTGAGAATATATTATTTGCAAGTTTTAACCTAGCGCTCTCTAATGCTCTCTAATATTTTCAGCGCCTTAATAAAACAACGATGTTACAGAGTGACGTCACAACGACCGGAATACGGAATACGAATGTATTCAAAATACGACAACGTTTACTAATATATTATTAGTTCGAGTTACACATACACTGTATGGGCACGCACTAAACCACGAGTACAGAACGTTTTGTGAAACAACGGATGTTAAAAATAAGTACATAAGAGGGAAGCGGGTTCGAATCCACGTCCTGCTGTTTCGAAACTTGGGCAATTCCCTTTTCCCCACGATACCCGTACTTTAGGAAGATACGTTAAAAACCGTTGGTCCCTTATATCTGGCTAGAGGAAATGAAATATCCCACACAGGGAAATTGGAAACATACAATACAATACAATACAATACAATACAATGCAATGCAATGCAATACAGTGCAGTGCAGTGCAGTGCAATGAAATGCAATGTAATGCAATGCAATACAATACAATACAATACAATACAGTACAGTACAGTAAAATACAGTACAGTACAGTACAGTACAACACAACACAGTAGCGGTTTGTCTTGATGTTAGGGAGTAAAAATATGCTGCTTCTGCGACTGAGCCGTGAATAAATTCGACATGGAGGAGGTGTGAGGGGTCTTGGAGTGACATGGAGGAGGTGTGAGGGGCCTTGGAGTGACATGGAGGAGGTGTGAGGGGTCTTGGAGTGACATGGAGGAGGTGTGAGGGGTCTTGGAGTGTTTGACTAGCTTTATGTAACACTTTCCCTCGATACAAAGACTGGAAGTTGTCTAAATGTCTACCAACAATACGACTTGCTCTCTGTATGACTTTAACCACCCTCCCTTGATCATGATGTGAAACATCCCCACCCCAACAGGCTGCCCCAAAAGAGATAGTACTGGAAATGACTGAATTATAAAACATCAGAAGAAGATCCGCACTGACTGCACATTTCTTGAGCTTCCCGATACAGTACATCTTTGAATACATTTGTTTTTCATCATGCTCTCAGTGTTCTCATTCCATTTAAGCTTCGAATCAATCACAATACACTTGTATTTGTAAATATCATCTCTCACCACCTCTTCTCCATTAATACAAACATGTTTAGGAGGTGTTTGCTGTTGCCAAAAATCAATACGTAGTTCTTTAGTCTTCGTGACATTTAACTGCAACAAATTGTCATCACACTACCGTACAAAGTCGTCGATTTCTGGAAGGTGGCCAGAATCATCATCACTGTTAGTCCTGTCTCGTGGACTCACAAAGCTCATTTTCTCACATTAGCGTCAATCTCCTGACATAAGGACTTTGCCAATTACGAAGTATTATTATTATTATTATTATTATTAGTAGTAGTAGTAGTAGTAGTAGTAGTAGTAGTAGTAGTAGTAGTAGTAGTAGTAGTAGTAGTAGAAAAAGAAGAAGAACAAGAAGAGAAAAGCATCTAACTATAATCGAGCTAGCGTATGTTTATATGTGGTTATGTTAGCGCCAAACTTTCAGGGATTAATATACGATCCCACGAATGAAACGCATTTATTTTTTCGAAATAGTCCGTATTTCAAAGGGTTTTAGTGGTTCTTATGTCAAATCGTTTGCCCGCTACGTAAAAAGTTCACTTCCAACGATCGCAGAAATCACGCGCCGCGCGCGCGTCGAACACTTCAGTACATAACATTTAACCATGTGGGCGGTTTATATTAGCGATCATCTATTTGGTAAACATTGCTATCATGACTGTCACTTATGAACACACAGTTATCCCGTCCAGGGGACGGGCATTTTTGCCAGTTTGTTATAATGGCCGCGATTCCATGGAATGAGATCATTAGTGACGTCACAATCAGTCACGAAACACGAGCGACCGGTTTTCTGGAAAAGTAATCCAGTGAGTAGATTTTATATCCAGTCCGTTCCCTGTCCGCTTACCTGGTTGGTTTGAATATAAGAACATGTTAACTTGACTTACTTAACTTGAGTCACATTACTCCATAGCATAGCTCCCCAGACTTCAGGTTAGCCGCACAGATAGATCAAGACAAGACGAAACCACCAACTACACAACCACGTGCCTGCCTCGAGATGATCGAAGCTTCGTGAACACCGCGAAATCGCCGAAGTCATCGCCCAGCGGCACCAGACTGGTAACGTGGGAAATGCGACTGCAAGAAACACCAGCAGACGTCACAATGAGATTAATACCAGCTGAATACCAACCAACAGGGACTGACTCAACCGCCTACGTAAAGGAGTCGGCCGAGCAAGGAAGACCGCGAGGATGTGGGTATACGTTGACGATACGCATTTAACGAAATGTGACTGCAGAGCAGACGAGACAATGTCCCACCTCGTCTGCTGCCGACTACTGGACGGTTCCTGGTCAGCGGAAGATCTAGCCATCGTTACGGTTGGGGCAGCGGCATGCGCACGAACATGGACGCGATAAGAAGAAAAAGAAACTGCTGGGGTCATTAGGTCATTAACGATTCCTTCCCTCCGGACACGATGTGGGGTTTCCGGTTGTTTCCATCCACATCCTGCATATGCTATATCTGCTTCCACTTCTCGGAGCCAGGAGTTTCTCAGTCTTCCTTTTGTCCTGAGGTTTCTAAGTGAACGCCTGTCTTGCAATGCGTTGTGAAGGCTTCCTGAGGCGATGGCCTAACCAGCTCCACTCCCTCCTAATTTGATTTTGTAAAGCCATGAAGAGAATAAGGAGAGGCATACATACTTAGACAATGCGGGCTCTGGTGCATTGCGTGAAACAACTGAAACCTATAATCTCTTCCAAGGTTCTAGTACCAACTGTACCACTAAACTAACCGTATGCAGGATAAATCATCGTTCCTCAAACTATCGCGTATCAAAAACAGCTCTAGTTGAAAAAGACGCTGTCCTGCCGTCTAGTGATCATCTGTGTGCATAACTCGCCAACTAGTGATCATCTGTGTGCATAACTCGCCATCTAGTGATCATATGTGTGCATAACTCGCCATATAGTGCTCATCTGTGTGCATAACTCGCCATCTAGTGATCATCTGTGTGCATAACTCGTCATCTAGTGATCATCTGTGTGCATAACTCGTCATCTAGTGATCATCTGTGTGCATAACTCGTCATCTAGTGATCATCTGTGTGCATAACTCGCCATCTAGTGATCATATGTGTGCATGACTCGCCAGACAATACGGATTGTTACGTTACTTGCTGAAAACAGCTAGTTCTTGGCAAATAAAATAGCTGAAATCGGCAAAATTGTGCATTTTAAGCACGACATTCGAAAGCGGAACTGTGTTGTTATCCGTAAACCGCCGTCCGCGCCATCGCTACAACCGGAAGCGGTGTGTGACGTGCGGTTGGTTTCTGCGGTGGCTGCGATCGTATGTCTTCTGGGGGAACTGAGCGAGCGCGCAGGGAATAGTCGCTGCACACAGGCGCGAGCTTGACTCGTCAAACTGGAGACAAACTCTGTCACAAACCGCAAAATGGAACGAGCTGTCACATCGTCACGTGACTAGCACGCATACTCAGAATTGAGGCATCAGAAAACCGCTTTTGTCAACAGTGGGGGACTGGCCACACGGTACGCCCTTTCGAGGATTTTTGCACCACGAAAAAAGAGTATACAAACACAGGGAAATATGCAGGCTACGACACTTTTAACAAGATTTTTTTTAAATTAACAAGATTTAACAAGATTGCCATCCCAAACAAGTTCCAGATGGCAAGTGGACAAAGAAGCCATTGGCTTATCGAGAGTCCAACAATTTTCTCACCTATGTGTAGCCCGCCCTTATCAAATATCTGTCAATTCTATTTTTAAACATATTCACACTACTAGCATTAACACAATCATTTAGCAGTTTGTTCCATTCATTTATCACCCTCTGTGAGAAAGAGTACTTTCTCATGTCCAACCTACACTGCTCCTTAACAAACACTGCTTTGTGTCCTCTGGTTCTATTGCCTTCTTTAAGTTTAAAGAACATATTCCTATCAACATCGTCATAACCGTTCACTATTTTAAACACTTCTATTTGGTCTCCTCTTAGTCTCCTGGTTTATAGTGTTGTCAAACCACATTGTAATAAGCGACTTTCGTAACTAAGGTATCTCAATTCTGGAATCATTTTAGTTGCTCTTCGTTGTATTCTTTCTAGCTTGTCTATGTCCTTTTTATGATACGGCCTCCATGCTTGTATACAATATTCCAAATGTGGTCTAACTATTGCTTTGTACAGGGGTACAATTAGCTATTTCTCCTTATACATGATAGTTCTCCTAATTAGCCCTAGAATTTCCTTTTGAAGCAGCAATACCGCATTGCTATGAAACTTTCATGTCAGCACTAAATGTTACTCATAAGTCCTTTTCATGTGTGGTTCTAACTAGTACAGCATCCCCCATTTTATATTCTTCGTCCATGTTTCCATGTCCTATGTGCATACATTTACACTTCCCAAAATTTAATAACATTTGCCATTTTTCTGACTATTTAACTAATTTATCTAGATCATCCTGTAAACTTTGTTTATCTTTGCGGCGCAAAGTTCCTGGTTAGCAGAATATGCATGTGTCCGTGAATGAAGGATTCCCGACGTGCGACGACAGCTTCCGGTTTGTTCGGGTGACAAGTGGCAAGTAGCATCTTCCATGTCGATTTATCGAAAACTTAAATTGTAGGATTTTACGAAACCGCTACTGCGGATTGACGAAAAGACAACAATCACAGTGTATAGATGAAATACAATATGCTGGTTTTATGACATATGATTATAGAGACCGAATTAATGCAGTTAGCGACAGACCAATAACTTTCAACTAGCTCCGTTTTAGTTAACCAATGAAATTCGTTGTACTTTCCCTTAAAAATATTACATTGTCTACACAGCACAGATAATTCGAAGGAGTTGGGGGCACTGGCTGGTGATAAGACACAGGGGCGAAGAATACTGCTGCTGCTGCTGCTGCTGCTGCTGCTGCTGCTGCTGCTGCTGCTGCTACTGCTGCTGCTGCTGCTCTTACTAGAGCTGCAGAATACAGTAGAAGACATACAACAAATTCTGACTACTTCCGGAATTTTGGTGCAGCAGCGACTTGAATTTGGTGCAGAGAATTTACAGAAAAACGTGGAATATCGAATAGAATAAGTATTACTATTGTATATATATATTATACATAAACTTGTGGTAGACGTATATTAGGAAACAGTTTTTGTTAATTATTAGTCAGAGGCAGGATTTTAGAGTAAGTTAATTCCGGACTCCGACAGGGGAGTCAGTGAGCGTTAATAGAGTTGTTTACCATTCGAACATTTAGATAGCATAGTGAATAGTCAGAAACAATGGAATATTTTTTCTTATAGACATATATTAAGGAACTGTTTTTGTTAACAGAGGCAGTATTTTCCCGGGCTCAAATTCAACGAGCGATAAAAGGGAGTTTGTTCACAGGTCGTGAATTAAACTGGTGTACCAAACTAATGTTTACATTGTTAAATATATATTAGATAAAGTGATACGTTTACATACATTACATAGATAAGGTAACATCTTACATAGTTGTAGTAAACGTTTTCGGTAAAAAGGAATTAACAGCAGGATTTTAGCGTAAATTGGCATAAACTGACTTCGTTGTTTGTTTATACAGTGTTATCCGTATTCGCTAGGTGACAGGCTTTTCTTTGCTCGTGCGAGCTTAGTAGAAAAGACATAGTTAGCAAGTGTATTAACTAACGTGTTCTTTTGAACACAAAACAGCCTTATTCAAGGATAACGTAGCAATCAAATTAACACCAGGCCACCAGGCATTTAATATGCAGCAGTTGCATCAACTGGGTGGACTTCGTCAAGTACGGGTGTGAGAAGTCCTGGGCTGAGGTTCAGGCGGATAGTTTTAGTTTTGAGTGTAGGGGATCTACGAAGATGAAGGAACTTGAGATGGAGTTGGAATGGATCGAAGGAGAGGTGAGTGGGAGAGACAGTAGCGAAGGAGACGGGGGAAGTAGACGGGGATGAGGGGGACGGGAGGGAAGGTGTCAGGGGGAAGGCGACGGGAGCGCAAGTTAGCCAGGAGACGGAAGGGAAAGGAGACAGGTTGATGGGTGAGAGAGGAGAAAGAGAGAGAGAGAGAGAGAGAGAGAGAGAAAGAGAGAGAGAGAGAGAGAGAGAGAGAGAGAGAGAGAGAGAGAGAGAGAGAGAGAGAGAGAGAGAGAGAGAGAGAGAGAGAGAGAGAGAGAGAGACTGATAACAGTCTGCCAAGCGACAAGGCTGCAGGACAGAATGTGATTGAAGGGATCCATCGGAAGAACTATTCTGAGGCAGTGATAGAGGGGGTGATGAAGAGAGTTTGTGGGGGAATCAATAGTTAAGAAGACCGACAGAGTCTTAAACAAGGGAAATTACGTGGTGGTTTGCTTGCCTGGGGCTAAAATAGAGGCGATAACTGAGATGGTAGAAAACATCGTGGGTTCGGGCAAGGGTGAATCTGTTTTAGTACACGTAGGGGCAAATAACGTAGAGAGGGAGGGTACAACTGCCATAGTTAGGAAATACATGAAGTTGGTCAGAACACTAAAGCAGACACGGGTTGAGCAGGTAATACTGTCAGGGATTTTACCAGTAATAGGAAGGAGGGGGTCAGAGATATCGAATTTGCCGGGGGATGGCAATTAACATGCTAGTCCAGAAGCTATGTAGGGAAGAGGAAGTTGGATTTGTGGTGATGTTTTTTTGAAGGGCGGATATGTACATGTAGGACGGGCTTCATCTAAGTGGAAAGGGGGCAGCAGTATTTGCGGATGGACTTACAGCAGCAGTAGACAGTGGCATGGGTAACATAACAAATATTTTTGGTAGTAAACATTGTCTAAACTAGAAGCGCAGGGGGTTACTTAGAGAAGCCTCAAGCAGGACAAGAGGCCACTAGTATAGACAAACCAATAACAAAATGTCCGTAAAACATGTCTGAAGCAGGTCATAGATGCGTGTGTTTAAATGTTAGGAGTATAGTAAATAAGAAAAATAAGATATTGACCCTCACATAATTGGAATTACCGAATCATGGGCCAACACAGACATAACAAATGCTGAATTAGGATTGACAGGATACGTAATGTTTAGGAGAGATCGAATAGGAAGGAGGGGAGGGGGAGTTATTTTATATGTTAAAGAATTTATTCAGGCTTATGAAATAAAATTAGAAAGGGAAGCAGATTGCGATGAAGCTGTTTGGTGCAAAATAGTTTCAGGAAATTCAAAATTAACTATTGGATTAGTTTACCGAAGTCCAAACATTTTCGAAGTGGATAACACAAAATTACAAACTCCTATAAAGGAAGTTAGCAAAGGGGAATGTATCATAATGGGAGATTTCAACCATGGACACATACAATGGAAATATCTAGACAGTACAGGGGGTGAGGTCCAACAATTTCTGTTTTTAATTCAGGATAGCTTCCTTACTCAGCACGTGCTAGAACCAGGGGAGATAATGCATTAGATGTAGTTTTGTCATCATAAAAAAGAATTAGTGGACAATGTAAACATACATGAACCATTTAGTAACAGTGACCATAATCAAATGCATTTTGACATCAATGTAAAATCAGGAAGTAAAAATAAAAAACGTATAGGAGAAACTTCCACAAAGGTAACTATAAAGATATGAGAAAATATTTAGCAAATCTAGATTGGAATAACATGCTGATGAATAAGACCGCAATTGAATGTTGGAATATTATAAAATATGAAATTGAGAGTAGCATCGATAAATTCATCGATAATTGTTCCCTTGAAAAAACAAGGAAAACGGTCTAGAAAGAAACACTTGTCAAAATAAGCTACTAGAGAAATAGTGATTAAGCAAACTATGTGGTGGGTTTATAGGCGTACCAGAAAGGATTAAGACTATGCAAATTACAAAGAGGCACTTAACCTAGCTACAACAGAAATTAGAAAATATAAAATAACCTTTGAAACAAATTGGCAGATAATATAAACAAATGCCAGCAAGAGTTTCTATGCTTATGCAAGGAGTAAACAGAAAGTTCGAGATAAGGTCGGACCACTGGAAAACAACAATGGAAACATAATTTCAGACGGGTTTCAAATGGTAGAGGTTCTGAATGAGTATTTCAGCTCAGCTTTTACCACAGAAGATATCAGCTCACTTCCAGTTCCATTGACTAAATTTGAGGGCAATACATCAGAACATTTAGGGCAATTATTGGTACCTCCTGAAATGATAGCACAGAAAATTAAGAAGATAAAAGATAATAAATCACCTAGAGTTGATGGGATACCACCAAAACGGCTCAAGGAAATTGTTGAGCAAATTAGTACAGCACTTGCAAAATTGTTTAACTTGTCACTAGAAGAAGGACTAGTTCCTTCAGAATGGAAAGAAGCAAACATTACGCCGCTATTCAAGAAGGGATCGAGGAACAAGCCAGAAAATTACAGACCGGTGAGTTTAACATCAGTTGTATGTAAATTACTCGAAACATTCATTAGAGACCACATGGTGGAATTCCTTGCAAAACATAAATTAATAAATACATTTCAACATGGGTTCATAAAAGCAAGGTCATGTCTAACCAATATCTTGTGTTTTTTGGAAGAAATTACAAAGTGGGTAGATGACGGGTCACCAGTGGATGTTGTCTAATTAGATTTTCAGGAAGCCTTCGATAAAATGCCACATCAAAGATTTTTACTTATTTTACTTTCTGTAAATTCTTACTAGTATTATAACATATACTATTTTAATATATATGCCCTATACTGTTTTTATATATATATATATATATATATATATATATATATATATATATATATATATATATATATATATATATATATATATATATATATATATATATATAAAATATATAAAAAATATATATATATATAAATATATATAAATGATTTTGAAGATGACATATCTAGCAAAGTATTGATATTTGCAGATTACACAAAATTATTCAGAAAGGGATAAACAAAGTTTACAGGATGACCTAGATAAATTAGTTAAATGGTCAGAAAAATTGTAAATGTTAATGTAAATTTTGGGAAGTGTAAATGCATACACATAAGACATCGAAACATGGACGAAGGCGAAATTAAAGTTTCAGAGCAATGTCGGATTGCTGCTTCGAAAGGAAATCAAATTCTAGGGCTAATTTCGCGAAATATCACGTATAAAGAGAAACAGCTAATTGTACCCTGTACAAAGCAATAGTTAGACCACATTTGGAATATTGTATTCAAGCATGGAGGCCGTATCGTAAAAAGGACATAGACAAGCTAGAAAGAATACAACGAAGACCAACTAAAATGATTCCAGAATTGAGAGACCTTAGTTATGAAAGCCGCTTATTACAATGTGGTTTGACAACACTAGAGACCAGGAGACTAAGATGAGATCAAATAGAAGTATTTAAAATAGTGAACGGTTAAGAGGATGTTGATATGAATGTGTTCTTTAAATTTAAAGAAGGCAGTAGAACAACAGGACACAAAGCAGCATTAGTAAAGGAGCAGTGTAGGTTGGACATGAGAAAGTACTCTTTCTCACAGAGGGTGATAAATGAATGGAACAAACTGTCGAATGATTGTGTTAATGCTAGTAGTGTGAATATGTTTAAAAATAGAATTGACAGATAGAGTAAGGTGGGGCATAGCGCCCAGGGTAACTAATATCGTCGTAACGGTTGGCTCCATTTAATGATATATACCTACAACTATCTGCAATATGTCGGTAACTATATGGAGTATATGTCACGCTAATATAACATGATTCGAATAAAATGTTTTTGTAGTGTGATTAATTTTGCGCATGCACCCGATTTGGGCGCTTTGCCCCGTAGGTGGGGCAAAGCGCACATGGGATGGGCGCTATGCCCCATATGGAATTGCATGTATGTTTTATGTTATCAATAGGCTACAAAATGATTATGTAATAACAAGAATACATAACTTTATTTAATGCAAATACATAATGCACCTACAAACCAAATGAAACAGGAACAAAGAACGATATCGCACCAGGGAAACTGAATGCAGTTCGCTGGTGGCTCCAGTGTAGCGACATGTGCTATAACGACGTGCTGTTGGATTTGTTCATCCAAATTAAACGAACATGCTATAACCGCTAATCATCAAGAGAATGTTTGATAAAATTATATCATTAAAATTCACACGGACACACACACACACACACACACACACACACACACACACACACACACACACACACACACACACACACACACACACACACACACACACACACACACACACACACACACACACACACACACACACACACACACACACACACACACACACACAATATTATACACAATTGTGTGTCTTTGTGTGTGCGCTAAACTACAAAAACTGATATTATACATATATATATAATATATATATATATATATATATATATATATATATATATATATATATATATATATATACTGTATATTGTATTTACACAACAACATGCCATCTAAAATGTATTCACAGTGCTACTTTGCCCCAATTCAAAGATGGCGCTATGCCCCACTGTCGACTATGCTGAGAACGCTTTGAATCATTAATTTTCTTTTATCGCTCACCGTAACTGAAGGCATGGAAATTCATGTTATATAACATAGCTTAGAAAGTTATTCCAAGCTTTTCAAAATTCATAACCATTTAGTGGCAATTGGTTAATTAATATGGAAGCGATTTTATAACAAATAACAAAGAAACGGTAAATCAGCTGTATTTACATCGTGTTCGAATCTATAAAGCCATAGCACGTTGATGTGTCGTCAGGAGTCAGTAACTAATCATTTGATCGATATATGGAGCCACCAAATGCAATATTTGCCAAGATAGTGGCATGGGCGCTATGCCCCAACGTGGGCGCTTTGCCCCACCTTACTCTAGCTGATAAGGGCGGGCTACACATAAATGAGAAAATTGTTGGACTCTCGATAAGCCAATGACTTCCTTGTCAACTTGCCATCTGGAACTTGTTGTTTGGGATGGCAATCTTGTTAAGTCTTGTTAAATCAACGTAATGTATTTGCAGATATTGATGTTATTGGGTACAGGCCGCTATTGTTTTTTTCGTTGAAACCAATGCTAAAAGTCAGGCAGGTAATTTCGTCCACGACACAAAAATTACGATTCGGTTTTAATAAAAACTTCAATAGTGTTTTCGTCCAATTTTACAGTTTTATTTTCAAGAAAATTTAAAATGCTGGCTGCCATGTGTCACTCCAACAAAATAGAGTTTGTCTTCATACACCAGGGATTCTTCCGTCACTGAGATATGCATATGCAGAGAGCCATCCACTAGAATTTAAATATGGGAGTAGTCCTCAAACATAGCTGTATCTGTCTTCAGAAATAATATCCCATGGAGCAAAACAATGTCATAAGAACGTACTGTGTCAAATTCCTGGCACTTAATTCGTATGAAAAATTACCCGGAAGTAAATTATTAATATGTCCACTATTGCCGGTAGGGACCGTTAATTTTATTGCTCAATAAGTCACATGTCGTGAACGCTGTCAAGCGAGATTCATATATGGCACAGCTGCGTTGGCTGTGAGATCCTGCCATCGGTCAAACCGGTTCAACCCCCCATGTTACACAGGATAATCACACTTGGGAAAATCTCGCATTTTCACACGAAATCCGGCATCTCATGTTGGGTCCAATTACCCACTAACCCTGATTTTGTTTTTGGTTGTTTGCGGAAAATGGCGTCCGCATTGCAGTGGCGTAACGTGGGCTGGCTTATCACATTTCTTCTTGAGTTAGAAAAGATAATTTGATTTCATTTGATTTCACGACGTGTAAGACATATTTATATATTTACAAAACAAACGAAACACACGTTCATCCCATGAAAAATACAATGTTGGGGATACACAAAACACATTTGAGGAGTTTTAAGAAATTGTTGTGTTCGGTTAACCGTGAAACCCGCCAAATTTGTCGCGTGTTCCATGGGCGTTTCTGCACATCTCATGCAAGCCACAACACTAGCAACACTGGAACCGTTCCCGTAACATGACTGGGAATCAACCACGGGGTTGGAATACCTCCGAGACTGCGGCCACAGAGGATAGCAGCGGAGTAGCTTTGAATAGACTGCCGCAGAGTTGGTGTACGACTGCTGTTGTTTTGTCAATTGAACCCAATACTAATATTGAGTTAGGCCATTCCACGCTCTCTCTCTCTCTCTCTCTCTCTCTCTCTCTCTCTCTCTCTCTCTCTCTCTCTCTCTCTCTCTCTCTCTCTCTTCCTCCCAGAAGTGTCTTCGTCTGCAACTCTGCCCTTTTCCCGTTCACAAACACCTTTTTCATTGTGCCTCGACAGTGGGGATCGTCTCAAAATCTGTGGCTTTTTATTCGTATGACATGGACACGGAAGGAAATTAATAGTCTACCCTCAAGACTGCCGCACAGCTATAGCGGTGGTTGCTGTACCTCCGGTCGACTTTTCGACGAGAGTAGGTACTTCTATTCGTCTTATTGTACCCGCGCTCGCTGCACGCAACTGTACCGACGCACTACATGTCGATGACAGTGGGTTCTTCCAGTTGTGTTCGCCTATGCAGACCTTGCAATGCACGAGCTCACTGCACGCAAATTCAAGCGCTACCGCCGTCTTACCACTCACGAACTCCACTAAGCCGTTTAGCGTCAGACAGCAACCTAATATAATATCATTCGCATCACCATGGAAGGCAATATTGATGAAGATGGATGATATTTCCAGGACCGAACGAAGAGAAGCAATGCATTTAGACACATCTGAGTTCGTCTGCATTAACTGCGTCTCCTCTGACAAGACGACTCCATGTCATTGACCCTACAAACTTCACATCTGGATTGCCCTTCGAATCGGACATAACCATCTTCGTCCGAGTGACCTACAATGAACAGAATGTCTGGCAGATGTCACGTGCCGTGTCTGCATTGTATTATCGTTGTGCTCTCAGTCTATCGCCGTTCAAACTCGAGCCAACATCACTAACACAACATCCGTCACCGCCCGGACTCAGTGACATTGACACGCACGTACGCACGCACACATCGGCGTCCGGCAAAACAAGACATTGACACTTACACACAACACATACAGCGAGTTTAGCTGTTAACAGCACCGACAATTCCGACAGCTGATATTGCGCTACTGATATACTCACAATCTGATTAACCATGCAGCAATCTGTAACAACGCTGTCTTCCGCAGATAAACCAACGTTTGCAAGGACGTATCGTGACAGGAAGACGCGTTCTATAATTTACCGCACGAACCTTCTGATGACATATGAATGAATGCGAATCGGCATCTACTATCTTATGTATGTGTACGGCTCAAATCATTGGTACAATCAGCCCTTAATATATGAAATGTATATGTATAATATGTATAATTAAGCGTGTTAAAATTGCTTTAATTGTGTTAAGTCTCGTTGTCCGTGTTAAGTTTATTTTAACTTGCACAAGCAGTTTTTTTCTGGTTGCGTGTATTTGAGAGTTGTGCAGTAGCAATTAAAGTAAGAAAAGTGGCCTATATTGGCACTACATCGTTTTGTTTATAGATATCTATATAAAGTTTATTTGGAAAAACACAGTTATGGCGCGCTTTTCATCTCTGCAACGGCTGAATATTCATATTTCCTACGTGCGCACGCACGCACGCACACAAACATAAACACACGCACACGCACACACACACACACACACACACACACACACACACACACACACACACACACACACACACACACACACACACACACACACACACACACACACACACACACACACACACACACACACACACACACACACACACACACACACACACACACACACACACACACACACACACACTCTCTCTCTCTCTCTCTCCATCTGTGTGTGTCAATCTTTGCCTCTATATCTGTCTCCGTCTCTATATCTAACTTCAATAGTAAC
Organism: Lamellibrachia satsuma; assembly: GCA_033239005.1. Lineage (NCBI taxonomy): Eukaryota > Metazoa > Annelida > Polychaeta > Sabellida > Siboglinidae > Lamellibrachia > Lamellibrachia satsuma. The sequence goes on from BSQZ01000026.1 coordinate 6,708,541, forward strand.
CCAAACACGGCGTCAGAGGACTCTTGCTCTGACGCAAACTGTACAGTACGCCGTTGAAAGCCATTTTACAAATACAAGCTTGTTGACATTGTCACCCATTAATGAAGCGAATTGTAATTTACTCCCGAAAGTAAATGTCAAACCGTCATTGACACTGAATAAGACGGCCTTCATGCGTGCCCTTTAATGTCGCTGAAATATACGCCGCAAGCGTCACGCCGAGAAACTACGTCGTCTTTGAAACGGTCCCGCACGGTGTCATAGCTGCGGCGTATGTTCTGGGAAGGGTAGTAGGGGGCAAGGCGACGGACCGTCCGAGGCATAGAGTCGACGGCGGCGACGGCGGCGACGGCGGCGGATCGATCGCCGCTGCTGTCGGATTAGTATGCGCGCGGCTGGCCGGCGACAGGCCGACGTTTTTTCGCCGCCCGCCTGTGAAGCTAAGCGGCCGCACGAGATTGAAGGCGACGGGCGGCCGTATCGCAGACGGGGCAGATAAATCGACGTCGACGCGAGAACTTCCGGCGTCACGTAAACGTCACGTCGCGTCAGCGTCACGTCGGCGGGTAGGTACGTGTGGTCGCGACACGTACGAAATTTCTGGAAATGTAAAGCGACGCGTGCGTACGTACGCAACCGTGGTTTTTTGGTTTTAAGTAAATAAAAAATGCGTTGGCCGTTTCGGAGGTGTTTCGTCTGGCCCAGTAACTGCATATACATTTGTGTTCCCGTTTCTCTGTCCCGACTTTCTCCCTTTCCCAGCTTGATCAATCTAAGGATTCTAGGATCACATAAGGATTCATGCTTCATTATATATATATATATATATATATATATATATATATATATATATATATATATATATATATATATATATAATAAATTATTATCCCAGAGCCATAAAACAAGTATCGCAACTGCATATCATTAGGCGTTTATATATATATATGTATATATATATATATATATATATATATATATATATATATATATATATATATATATATATATATATATATATATATATATAGACGCCTAATGATATGCAGTTGCGATACTTGTTTTATGGCTCTGGGATAATAATTTATTCGTGAATAACCAGTTGCGCCACTACAGGGTATCATGCATGGCAAACTAATGGGTAACTAAGCTTCACCCCTCTTGGCCCAAAATCCTAAATACCCCCGTCACTGGAAATTACATACCCTTGTCTAATTTTGACTCGTCCGAGCCGCGCACTTCTCGCTAATGACGCCGCGCCGCATCTCGCGAATCTCGCCGCAACGAGAGTTGACACCCGGCCGTGCGCCCGCCATCGATTGGCCATTTAATTATTGATTGATCCAAAGTGTTCCGTTTATATTACGACAGCATGTTCATTTACGGCCGCCCTCGCTGTTTGACAATACCCACATCGGCGCTTGTCCAGTTATAATGGCGCGGCGGCCGCGGTAAATGAACGGCTATCGGAGAAGGCGGTCGGTTCGGATTAAATAAGCGACACATCGGAGTGTCGTAGCGGGCCGAACGGAAGAGCCTCGATTGGAAATTGATTGTCCGCGCAGTGATGGCAACTGGCTGTTGATGTACTGATTTGCACTGCTTAATAGGTCGAACAGATTCTCCGATAATCGCATCTCATTCTTTCTTGAGCGGCAACCTCCCATCTCCCACCTATTTTTGAGGTTAACCTCCTATATCCCACCGATGTTCAGGACCAAACTCCCATTTCTCACTTCCTATCAGACCTCCATCATTCTAAATCGTCCTTAAACATTATCCTTGTGTTTTTACAGATATTTTCCCTCGCTCTAGGAACAGTATTAAACTGTGTGCTATTTCTGTTGATTTTTTCTGTAAATGCCAGTGGATTCCATGCCTTAGTCGGGGTGTTCAGTAGTATTTACACCGTTTGCCGGTCGACGCCTACGATGGAGCTGCTGATTGAATCGTCATCCACCTATTGTACGTTTACGTGCGAGGAATACGACACGACAGACTGGGTGAGCACAAGGCGGGTAGTGCATTCGCTTTATATGCACTTACTTCTAACGCGTTTATGCAATTTACACTTATTCACTGAGCTGAGCTCCTGCACACGGATTGTCAGTCAACATCAGGAGTGACGTCACTGTTCACGTCGTGAAGACCGAAGAGTCAGGAATAAACCTCTCACCAGTGGCGCCACTAACCATTTCACCACTGCCGCAACTGACATTTGGTGTACAGATTATGCAAATCTTTATTTCAACTCCTATTTTTTGTCAAGACATCTTTCAGTTTCAATTGCATACAACTGTATATAGTCTCTGTATTGAAACTGTATCTAGAAACACAGTAACGTTCGTGTTTTTAATGTCTTACTTTTTTGTCTGTTGTAATGACGTAACAAGTCGTAAACAACAATCGCGTTGCCATGCCAACCATTTCTTTATGCCACTCCGTAACTGATAATTTTTAATTAATAATCATGTTGTGGCAGTGGTGATATGATGGGTGGCGCCATTGTCGGGACGTGTGCGCTTTGGTCTGTTGAAACGACCTCCATGGTTGTGAATCATGGACAACCTCTAAGGTTGTGAATCATGGACAACCTCTAAGGTTGTGAATCATGGACGACCTCTAAGGTTGTGAATCATGGACGACCTCTAAGGTTGTGAATCACGGACGACCTTTAAGGTTGTGAATCACGGACGGCCTCTAAGATTGTGAATCACGGACGACCTCTAAGGTTGTGAATCATTGACGACCTCTAAGGTTGTGAATCATTAACGACCTCTAAGGTTGTGAATCATGGACGACCTGTAAGGTTGTGAATCATGGACGACCTCTAAGGTTGTGAATCACGGAAGACCTTTAAGGTTGTGAATCACGGACGACCTCTAAGGTTGTGACTCACGGACGACCTCTAAGGTTGTGACTCATTGACGACCTCTAAGGTTGTGAATCATTTACGACCTCTAAGATTGTGAATCATGGACGACCTCTAAGGTTGTGAATCATTAACGACCTCTAAGGTTGTGAATCATGGACGGCCTCTAAGGTTGTGAATCATGGACGGTCTAAGATTGTGAATCACGGACGACCTCTAAGGTTGTGAATCATGGACAACCTCTAAGGTTGTGAATCAAGAACGACCTCTAAGGTTGTGAATCATGGACGGCCTCTAAGGTTGTGAATCACGGACGACCTGGCTAACGCCCCACGTTCCTCACTAACACAACCCCTTAGCCGTTATCAAGACCAAAACGGTAGCCTTAACCGACACTCTCGTGGATGTCTGCGTGAAACAAAACCTCAGCCAAATCCTCAGCCGACGTTCTAAACGGTGTCTTAAGTGATTAAAACGAAGGTCATAATCACACAGTTAACTGAGCCAGGGCCGATGTACAGCTGTGTTCATGCATCGACGCCCTAAAACGATCAGTCGGCATCAAAACCGACACATTACTTTTGGAATCCTGTGCCATTAAAATCAATTTGTCTAATTAAGCAATGTGGTGCGATTTCAGTGCAGCACTTAACGCACTGCCACTGTTTCGTGCAATATCTACTCTACTAAGAAAATCTGTATTGTGCATACGATAACAATAAGCCGTTATTCGAGTTCGCTCAGTCATCTTCCTCCTTCGTGTGTATTGACGTTTTTGTCATCATCTTTACAAATCAATAGATGATACAACTTTCCCGTGAAGCAATTGTCAGATCCAGAGTCTGACGTAACAATCATAATTATGAGCGTGATCTCCGTCAAACTCCCCCCTAGCAACCATATTTGCATACATACATACATTACATTACATTACATAACATTATTAGGACGGCATAAATCTGCCAGATGAAACTTTCCCACACACTGTTCTGTACCCTTTATTTTTGTCGCAAAGACAAATGTTTTGGCTAAAATGCAATGGAAAATACGACGGAATGTACGATAACGGCGGCCATATTTGTTAGCTTATCGAAACTGGTTGCTAGGCAAACAATCAAGTAATTGATCTGACAATTAACCCAAATTGGTGCACGCGTGGGTGATTACGCTACCCTCGGCTAAGATTATGAAACTTGACTCTATATTGACCTCACTGTGGTATTTTAGTGAGGGGGGGTGAGAGCGATGGAAATGTGGAAGGGGTGGAATGCAGAGAAGGGGCGTAGGGAGGGATGGTGAAAGGGAAGGTTAGGGCGATGGTAAGATGTGGTGAAATTAAGGTAAATATAGAATTGAGCAAGTGTGCGCCGGAAGTAACGTAGACAAACTTGGAAATACGACAGCGCTAACGCGACAACTGGACGGACAGTGGTGCGACGTCCATCGCAGTGGGCGGTAATGATTCTTGTTCAGAAACAATTATTGTTACCTGCAAATGCGTACTGATTTTTTGTTGGCTCACAAGTATCACAATAATAAGCAACATGGCAATATATCGCAAGGTTAAAAAGGAATATTCATAAATGTTTTATTTCTACACTGTTGTGCGGTTCACGCTGTCGTGATGGCCGAAACGCATTCAACGTGATTGTATAACGATCAAACGATATAATTATGCTGAGAAGACACCGCAGGGGAGTTGTGGGTTGGAGTGGGGTGTGTGTAAAGTCACTGACCACCAGGGGTCGCTGTAGAAGGCAGGTGCTCTCTTCAGGGGCTCAAATATGTATATTTCTTATTGTAATATTGTAAGATCAATCAAAAAGCAGACGTTCAAAACAGTGCAGTATATTGCACGGTGAGTGTGTGTGTGCGCACGCGCAGTTCGGGTGATTCCCAATGCGCGTCAGCACACACGTCAAATGAAGAGCAGGCATCCGAAGCGTTCTGTGTTACACTGGGGGATACGAACACAAATCTAATGTGTTATATATTACATTAGGACAGTTTAAACGGGAAATTCGTGGATCCCACATTGTATTCAGTTGGAGGACAAACTTATGATTCTTGAAATGCGTTTGGAAAACCTGTGGGTGCTGTACTTGCCTTTACGAACCCCCCCCCCCACCCCCACCCCCCCACGATCAAGAGAAACTTCGATAACCTACCGTCCTCCACACATTTTCGCCACAATCCGGTGAATGTCTTCATGTAGGTGGCCGACTGGTTGGCGTCGAATACTCGCTCCTTTGCATACAGCCAATAGTCGGTGGCGACGGCGATGCAAAGGAAGGCGAAGGAGGCGCATGCGCAGACGCTCGTCATGATCACCAGCAACTTCTTGCTGCCACAACTCATTGTATCTGCGTCCGTCGTCGCTATGCGGGCCTCAGCCACGGGCGCCGACGCGGCGACGACGCTGACGGCTGTGTCCCGCCGGGCAGAAGACGTCCAAGTCGGCGCGCGGGCTTCGTCCGACGGCTCGAGTTCCCGGCGGTCCGGCGACCGTCCGACTCGGATGTGGAGCAACAGAAGACGGGACAGGCACTCGGTCACATACATGCACGACGGTGGCGACACGCGCGAGCGGGCGGCGGCGGAACAATCGGAGGGTAGGGACGCACACCGCCGACGGAACGAGTTTAGTTACGGGGGTGTCCGCGTGAGGGTGTTGCAGTCAACAGGACGCCGCGTACGACGGCGTCGCGGACACTGCGCGGGCGTTCATAAGTACGGGCGTACCCAATATCCCAGCGTCGATCGTCATACTCGATCCAAGCGGTCCGATTCAACGAGGCTCGGGCGACAGCGTTATGAATTATCGGAGCTAGCAAGACGGACGCGTCGTTTTGTTGAGTGGATCCGATTTAGCACGACGCTAGATGAGCGGCAGAACAACGTCACTGTCGCCGGAGACTGATTAACCCGAGTACAGTCCTGTCGTTGTTCGCGTCAGACGCGTGCATAGTGAATCGCTGTATTCCGCAACGTCGGTCGGTCCAACGGCGCGTCCAGTCAACGCCAATAATATCCTCCAGGCAGCGAGACGTACAGACGATGAGATGTCAAACGGCCGTTGAGTTAGCCCATCGCTGGACGCTGCAGCAACGTTAGGACAGGTCACACTGAGCGGCAGGCGGCGGCTTCAGACTGGGTGCGCGTGCGGGGGTCGTCTTCCATCGACGGCTGTATCAGCGCGCGCCTCGTACCGGGTCCGCAGCGTGCTAGCGTCGCGGCTGGTGTCGCATCGACCGCGCGCCGGCGACTGTTGTCCGCGGCTGGGCGCGGCGGCTTGCCTGGCTTCGTCTACCCTTGCAGTGGACTCCCGGAGCGGACGCCTCGCAAGCCCGTGGAGCGACGTCGCGATGTCACCGTTGGCCATTCCATCCCGTACGACGCGAGAACGACAAGCGACGCAGTCGGCACAGTCGCGCTTCAGACTCGCACGACGATTATGCTAATGGACGGGACAGCCCACGCGACAACGAGACTGCGACGTCGGCGCATGCGCACTCGCCCGGTCCAGGTGTTACATGACGGGTGGACGGCGCGTCATCGCGATGGACAGCGAGGATCAACGGCCCGCATCGGACGGGTTAATCAAATTCGGCCGGCAATTAGTGGTGTCCAAACACTATTGGAGCCGCTGGGGGCGCCTCGCAAATGCTCGGCGAGGCGACGGCGTTGAACAACGACAGACGGGCAGGCGAACAACCAGACATACCGTTAAGGTTTTCAGGAAAGATAGTGGCGCAACGATTTTCATTGTTTGACTGATACGCACCTAGTTTGGGGCTTCATATAATGCCCCAATTCTCTTAATTTATCAATGTATAAGTACATCTAAATTAACATTGCTATTCTTCGCGTTTTAATCTTTACTGCTCTAGTACATCTACCACGAGAAAGTGTAAAAGAGGAATTTGACAAATCAATAATTATCCGGTGATAAACGTTATATTTCACTTTCAAACGTGAAGATCTATGTCTTTAATTGCAGTGATCTTTATATATAATAATAGTCAAACTAGCATGTTTACTTCGTCGCCAAATCGTTGGGAATGTGCAGCGATTTTTGTTAGTTTACTGAAAGGTTGTTTTACGTGACATTGCCGTTGAAATTGGGACATTGCGACACAATTTATTAATATTAATAACATTTCGGTTGTTTACACATAATATCCATATAAAACGTGTCACATGTCTTAATACTGTAGAAAATACATGATTTGGCGATGGCATAAAATATACCAGTTTTACAACATATTGTCACTGCTCTCCTCTTTATCCCTTGAGTCCGAGTGAGGCTGACACCGACACCGGTCGCCGATTTTTCCCCCTTCTTCTTTGTCGCTGGTCCCGTTTCACTGCCGTCTCTACCACCCTTTTCTACTTCCCCCTAACCCTCGCTCCCATTCTCCCCTCCCCTCCCACTCCCGCCAAATATCTCTTCATCATCGCCTCCCATCTCAGGTCTTCCTATTCTCCTTCTGCTCTTCATTCTAATCGCATCTGCAGTTATTTAAATAAACGCACAATTTCCCCAGGGGTGGGGATATTGCGAAGTAATGTGGAAGTTTGACGTAGATTGTGTAACTCGGAACTCAAAACTTTGCAACTCGGCTAGAGTCTAATCATTGAAATGGTTGTCATACTTTTCTATTATGTTTGATTTGCATCTAAGACAAATTCAGCTTCCCGGTGGATATCAAAGAAAACTAACATTGCTATTAACAAGCCGGATATTCGAAGGTCAGACATTTCCTGATAAAATAGCAACTGTTTTAAAGAAATGTGTCATCACAATACCGAGCAGTGCTCGGAAGTGCGGAAAAAAGACTATATGATGCACGTCTGCTGCTTTTCCGGGATTCCATCGTGTCTTTCGATAAATCGCCACGTCAAAGATCTTTACTTAAACTAAAAGCCCACGGTATAGGTAATACTTAGAAAAGTGGCTTACAGACAGAAGACAGAGAGTAATAGTAGATCGTGAAATTTCAAACTGTATATCTGTTTTCAGTGGGGTATCACAGGGATAAGTATTAGGACCTATATTATTTTCACACACACACACGCACGCACGCACGCACGCACGCACGCACGCACGCACACACACACACACACACACAAAGTGTAGTAGTGGCCAGCTTCTGTCTCGTGACAAAATGTTTGTGTTTGCTGCATCCTGTCAGTTGATTGTGAACATGACGCCACGCACGCTTGACCTTGATCTGGTGAATCTGGTACGCTTTGATGTCTAGAGCAGAACCGCCAGTAAGACAGGTTCGCCAGGTAGGTTGTTCTTCAGCCAGTGCATAGGATCGATGTCATAATCTTTCAGGTATCTTTTTATGACATCTTTGTATCGGTCTTTTGTCTCCAGTTAACTCCCCATACATGATTTGTTTACGAAGGCGGTCAGTGGGCGTACGGTGTACGTGACCAAGTCAACGTAGCCGTCTCTGTTCTAGAATGCTGCTTAGTGGAGTTGAGTTGCAGCGTTGTAAGATTTTCAGGTTGGTAATTTTATCTTGCCATTTCACGCCAAGCATAGTACGTAGGCAGCGTAGGTGGAAACTATTTAATTTCAATTCCTGTTTAAGGTAGTCCAGGTCTCTGCACCATACAAAAGGATGCTGAGTACGCAGGCATGATACACTTTCAGTTTTGTGTTTTAGTCTTCAAGCGTGATGTAGAAAATAAATTGGCATCAAATCTGGTTCGCAGGCCCACACTAGGGTTAGAAAGGTTGGCATTTAGTCTTGCTTCTCTCAATATTACAGAGAAGTATATCCCGAAAGAGTTGGGGCCAGCACATAGCCCTGCTTCCCAACATTTACAATGGGAGAAGGTTCTGATATCATTCCATCTACTTGGGCAGTGCCTTTCATGTTTTCGTGGAATGATTTGATAAGATCAAGTAAGATTGGAGAACATCCAACTTTCTTGAGAATAGTGAAGAGCGCTTCTCAATTCTCGTCTTTGTGAGATCCACAAAGACCCGTTGAGTGGCATCTGTTGCTCCCTTGCTTTTGTTGTAGTTGTCTTTATATATACATACATATATATATATATATATATATATATATATATATATATATATATATATATATATATATAATATATATATATATATTTATATATTTATATATATATATATATATGTATATATATATATATATATATATATATATATATATATATATATATATATATATATATATATATATATATATATATATATATATGTATATATATATATATATATATATATATATATATATATATATATATATATATATATATATATATATATATATATATATATATATATATATATATATATATTTGGAAGATGATACCTCTAGCATAGTACTGAAATTTGCTGATAACACAAAAGCATTCACAAGTTTAAAAATTATACAGATAGACACATTTGACAGGATGATATAGGGTTAAATGATCTGAAAAATGGCCAATGTTATAAAATTTTCGGAAGTATAAATGCATACACGCAGGACATGGAAACACTGGTGAATAATATAAAATGGGGGGTGCTGTACTTTTAAAACCACAAAAGAAAAATAGTAACATTTAGTGCTGACATGAAAGCTTCTGAGCAATGTGGGATTGCTGATTCAAAAGGGCATAACATTCTACGGCTAATTAGGAGACCTATCACATATAAATGAAAAAGGATAAACAGCTAATTGTAGGGTAACCTGGGACAGCGCGCCCCCTAAGGTAAACTGTCCGCCATTAAACCACGTTAGCGTTATCTTTAATGTGTTCACATAATAGACATGTGCGTGTGCGTGTGCGTGTGCGTGTGCGTGTTCGTGTGCGTGGGCGTGTGCGTGTGCGTGTGCGTGTGCGTGTCGTGTGTGCGTTACCCATTGGAAAACTGTTTTCGGCAAAAAGACAACCTAGCTGAGTTGTGTTTAAAAACAGTAAGATTACCCAAAAAAAGAGGCAACACGTTCCCTTCCTGTGCCTGAATTTAAAATGTATATATACAAATGGTATGATAGTAATATATCAGGTCATTATAGTTGCTCAATTTAAATTGGAGTTGACATTTCATATATACCTTGCAATCCATACATAACATAATATTGGTTTAGTAATAGTCTATCATTATTTCAGCTTACATGCCAGCAGAACGTAAACTATGCAACGTTCATATTATATTAAATGTATTTAACATAATTGGTCATGTGCAATACATTTTGTAAACTATGACCATGTACGCTTTGGATAAAACACATTGACCGTCTTGCCCCACATACACAACGTGTGTCTTAACACGATGTATGCAAAATGCAACACACTATTGCCCACGTTCTATTGTTTGACCTGTCAACTGATTAATAATATTATTAGATCACCAATTAAGTTCATGATTCACACCGCTATAACGTGACTTGCACCATTTTACTATTGGCAAGTTTTTTTTAATATAATGGCAACATATTAAATCAGTACATAGTTGAGCTTTCGCTTGGGGTATTCGAGAGATGTTAGCTTCATTGTACACCAGAATTTTGAACGTTCAGAGTTTTATGTTTAGCGTACGTGATGGGGACCGTCTTACTTCCAGGGACCGTGTTGCACCAGGTTACCCTACCCCGGTACAAAGCGATAGTTAGGCCGCCTTTAGAATATTACATACAAGCATGGAGGCCACATCGTAAGAAGGACATATATAAGCTAGAAGAATACAACGAAGAGGTACTAAAATGATTCCAGAATTGAGAGACCTTAGTTATGAAAGCCGCTTATTACAATGTGGTTTGACAACACTAGAGACCAGGAGATTAAGAGGAGACCAACTAGAAGTGTTTAAAATAGTGAATGGTTATGAGGATATTGATAGAAGAATGTTCTTCAAACTCAAATTCAAAGAAGGCAGTAGAACCAGAGGACACAAAGCAGCATTAGTTAAGGAGCAGTGTAAGTTGGACATGAGAAAGTACTCATTCTTACAGAGGGAGATAAATGAATGGAATAAACTGCCAAATGATTGTATTAATGCTAGTAGTGTGAATATGTTTAAAAAAGAATGGACATTTTATTGAATAAGGGCGGACTATACATACATGATAAAATTGTCGGATTCTCGATAAGCCAATGGCTAACTTGTCCACTTGCTATCTGACACTTTTAGGTTTCGATAGCAATCTTGTTAAATCTTGTTACATCTCATAATTTTTCAAAGGCTCTCCCTGTCTAAGGCTTTCCCACAATCTACGAAGTTGACATGGATTGTTCTCTGCCATTCGCAACATTGCTGTAGCATGTTCCGCAAAGTGAAGATGTATTCAGTTTCTCCTTTCCTTTTTCCTCTCCCTCCTTATGATGATATTGGTATTGAGAATAGAGTAATTCCTCTCCAGTTGCTGCAGTCTGCTAGATTCCCTCTCTTTCATATAACCAACAGTCACATGACAATGTACAATTTCCGATATTTAAACCCAGTACATTACTATGACAAACGTAAAATATAACTCTCACACACAAGCCGTGAGACTCACGGTTTTACATTCAATGTCACGGTCTCACGGCAAAGGTCTGAGATCTCACGCATGTTTTCATAATTTCTAGCAATGAAAATTAGGAAACAAAATGTTTCTTTTTCGCAGACACATGACAGTGAGACACAGAATCTATTTGTGTGTGTGTGTGTGTGTGTGTGTGCGTGCGTGCGTGCGTGCGTGTGTGTGTACGCGTGTGTGTGCGTGTGTGTGTGTGTGCGTGCGTGCGTGTGTGTGTGTGTGAGTGTGTGCGTGCGTGTGTGTGTACGTGTGTGTGTGTGTGCGTGCGTGCGTGCGTGCGTGTGTGCGCGCGCGCGTGTGTGTGTCGCGAGCGAAAGACTCAGTTAACATTACCAGTAATATCCGCATTTTATCAAATAACGTGTGAAGCACAGTCAGTGATTGGTCAGCAGCTCAACATTAACCAATGAGATTTTCTGTTGGAAAGCAGTGTGAGCACGTGTTATTTATTTTGGGTTGGGGTTGCCACCGTAATCACAAATCGAAGGGGCAAAAAAGTACATTTATTTATGGAATGACGCCAAGGCTAAAAACAGTGCCAACTGTTCCATTTGGGTTCCCTGAGTAGGGAGTGACCAATGCAAGCAATTTTAGGTGGGGGATTCCCCCTACCAGCAACCCCCAAATGGTGCGAAAAGGGGGGCATTTATCTACGGGAATGACACCGACGCTAAAAACAGTGTCAGATCTTTCCTTGGGGTTCCCTGAGTATGGAATGACCAATGATAGAAATTCTAAGTGGGGCCTTCCCCATGCAAGCAACCCCTAAAAGGTGATAAAAGAGACATTTATTTAATACGATGACGCCGAATTAATGGACTGACGCGAAAGAAAAATGGTGTCAACTGTTTCCTTGGAGTTTGACTGAATGGACCACCCCGACATCCCCAAAATACCTTGCTGCTGGGTCTGGGCTGGTGGGGTTGCCCCCGAAATCATCCATCAAAGGGGGCAAAAAAGTACACTTATTTATGGGAATGGCGCCAAGGCTAAAAACAATATCATACGTTACCTTGGAGTTCCCTGAGTATGGATTGACCAATGCCAGCCATTTTAGGTGGGGGATTCCCCCTGCCAGCAACCTCCAAATAGTGCGGAAAACTGGTCTTCCCTTGGGGTTCCCTGAATACGGAATGACCAAAGCCAACCATTTTAGGTGGGGTCTTCCCCTGTCAGCAACCTCCAAAGGGTGAGAAAGGGATATTTTTTTAAAGGGTTGGCCCCAAGTGTAAATAACAGTGTCGCATATTCCATTTGGATTCCCTGAGTACGGAATGACCAATGCCAGGAATTTTATGTAGGCTTTATCCCCACCAGCAACCTAAGCTACCTAAGCTACCTAAGCTACCTAGTCCCAAGGGTTACTGCTTCCATTGTGATCGTCGTGGGTGCATAATGTGATCTATCAATGATGATCTCGATGAGGAGAGTCTTTACAGAAACACAACGTTGTTTGGTTTGGACAAATATTTTAATACTACCAAGTCATAACAAACGCATAAATCCATGAATTCGAACAACACAGCGCCGACACCACTATATACAAAATAGCGCCGACACCACTATATACAACACAGCGCCGACACCACTATATACAACACAGCGCCGACACCACTATATACAACACAGCGCCGACACCACTATATACAACACAGCGCCGACACCACTATATACAACACAGCGCCGACACCACTATAAACAACACAGCGCCGACACCACTATATACAACACAGCGCCGACACCACTATATACAACACAGCGCCGACACCACTTACAACACAGCGCCGACACCACTATATACAACACAGCGCCGACACCACTATATACAACACAGCGCCTACACCACTATAAACAACACAGCGCCGACACCACTATATACAACACAACGCTGACACCGCTATATACAATATGTACAGTCATTATTCATTGTCCAATTATATAGTCATAAGGAAAATAGCGTTATTATTTAATTTATTATTCTAATGAATGCATTACATGTAATCACTGTCCGCGCTCCATACATTGCCTACCTCACTGTCTGCTGACGTCGCTCCCACGCTGTCCCTATCGTCCGTAACTGTGGCTGCGAGGGACTCCAGGAATGCACTAGTCATGCTCCAAGCAGTCTCGTTCTGTAGTCGGTGGTACTCGCCTCACCAGTCGGATCAGTCTGATCCGCCCTCTTCCAGATCCTTGCACTGAGTGGGGGCTTTTGATATGATTGACAAGCAGCTTGGGGAAGAGAGGCACAGTTAATCTTCTTTATTCTTGCCACCGCTACATGAAGGCCTAGTACCTTACCTTGGTGATGTCAGAGGTTTTGAAATTGTACAACAAGCAGACACCAGGAGGTGACAGTTGGAGCGTCGACAAGCCTAAGAAGAATGGCGAGAACGTCAGTATGGGTGGACCTCACTAGAACGTTTCTGGAGGAAACGCTGTTTGTATAAAAGGCAATCAGGGTGTCAGGTGAGGGTGTTGGGTGAAGGTGTCGGCCTCCTCGATTCGACCTTCATAGTAATTGGTACTTCTGTTTGCAGCAGTTCGCCTTTGTTCGCATTTACATTGATATATATTATGCACGCATTCACGCGCACACGCGCACACGCGCACACGCACACACGCACACACGCACACACGCACACACGCACACACGCACACACGCACACACGCACACACGCACACACGCACACACGCACACACACACACACACACACACACACACACATAGAGGGCGCCATTATCGGCGCCGTTTATATATTAAACCACCAGACGGCGACAGCAGCAAAAGCATGGTTGTCGATATGGCTGGCAAACAGATATCGACGCAAGGATTTACTGGTAAATTAGAGTCGCAATATACCGCTTGTCGCAATGTTTCTATAGTGAAGAGTGATATCGTGAAGAGTTTGATGGATTAAGTTCGCAACCTGACATAAATTATCCTTTAATTTTGCTGTTCGTTTCATATGTGTTGAACGATAATATAAGGATGTACAGTGATGCGATGGTTGCTTGTTGGGTTGATCGGGTCAGTCTCAAGGAATTATACTCCAAACAGCCCAATCTTTGGCTAACGCAGGAGTTTGGACCAACGGCTTTTAGTGCCGCTTCTGAAAGACACAGGCAAAGTGGGTTGAACGAAATTGCTGAAGCTTCGAAACGGCAGAGGTTGAATCGGACCATCGTCCTCTCGAATAACCATTGGGTGCTCTACCATTGCATTGGGACCTGGATGGTTCGGCCTAGTCGATTCGGCACACGGACAGTTCGGCCCACTTCACTGTCGCTATTGAATTCAGCGACGGTCGATTCGGCCCACCCTAGTAGTGGAAATCTAAGAATAGTCGTTTCGCCCCATGGCCTGAATCAATAAGAAAGGCGGAGTGGCAGAAATTATGATTCTGCACAGAAACATGCACACGCCAATATAGAAATATAGCAATATAAACAAAATAACAGAAAACGCAAAACTTGTTAACTTAAATGTTTAATAGCATGACTTCATTGTTTGTGTGAGCACATTTTATGTGCTCAAGCCCTTTATTCAATTAATTCAAATATTACAAGTTGCAAAGAGGTGTCATTAACGTTTTCGGTTCTATTGTCCAACGTCAGTACCTGATTTCTAATAGTAGTTTCAGCCCATGGCGTGATTCAGAAAAACATACTTTTTATGATTGCACACAAAAACATGCACACGCTCACACGCTAATATAATAATGATCTAGAACTATTTCTATAATTGTAGCATAATATAAATAAAATAACAGAAAGCATACTTCAGTTTGGATCATTATTTTATTATGTATATATACATATATATATATATATATATATATATACAGTCAGTATATACATTATTACATATCTATATATATGTCGTGTTGTAGTAGTGTTGGAAAATTACCTATTGGTAGTTGTTAATAAAGACAGAAATGTAGCGTATGACATTTCGCTAAAACACTTAAACATTTCGCAGTTACAACACTCAATAAGCAATATTTCGCTAAGACATGCAAACAGTTGAAACTAGGAATAATGTATAACATTTCGTAATGACAACACTCATTTTGCTAACAGTCACAATTCATTAGTCGTTTCGACACTCCTACCATTAGACCACCAGGTGTCGGATGTTTCGGCCCATGACCGGTTTGGCCCATGGGCCGAACCAACCGTTTTCGCAACTGGTGAACTGGGAAGTGTTTTCGCTCTCATGGGCTGAATCAACCGTGTATGCAACTGGTGCCAGCGGGCTCCGTTTGCCGAGACGACTATCGTATTCTAACTGGAAAGTTGGGCCCATGGACCTTATTACGTTCGTTATTTTCGACTTGACTTTTTGCGACTTGCGTGTTGTAACTGGGAAGTGTGATGTGATATGCTAAATTATTAGCGTTTTTGAATCTTGAGAAACGTACATATGCGTTAAAATTTAAATTGTTTTTATTAATCATATATACAGATGAAGATAGATACAAAACAAGTTTAAAACTTGACATTAGGCAGTCAGTTGGTTTAATCATCAAATTAAACCGGTAATCAATAAAAGCATTTTTAATGCATAGGTAATACGAATGTTCAGTTGATAATCTTGAATTTAAAAGTAAATTAATATTATTCTCTCAAATATATGTTAATATTTAATATATGTAATGAATAAAATATATTATATGTAACATATAATATCACTATGATATAAACTTTCAATAGTCGTAGAATCAGGGTTGTTTGACTTAAATCATTTGATTTAAATAATTCATTTAAATCACTCCAAAATCATTGATTTATGATTTATTTTTACTTCCGATTGTTTTAATAGCTGATTTATATGAATTTAGCACAAATAATTGTTTACCAGCATTGAGATCAACACAGTTTTGTACGTCTTTTAATACAAAAGCACAAAGTGTGCACACTTGTGTAGCTATATTCCAGATAGCCTGACAGTCAAATATTTTATGACATTGTGTATGTCTGAGCTATTCCCTTTTTGAATGCAGTGAAGCCACACAAAGTTGTCTTCCATAGGAAGTATCTTTTCAAGTCAGAAGTCCTGAGTTAAATTCCACTTAGAGCTTGTACTAGTTCAGTATGTTGACTCAAGTGAGACAGTCTGGGCTACAATTGTTTAATACTGTACCAGTTTGACGTCTGGTTAGAGACCCTTAGAGTACACAGGGCCCTGGACAGGTGCTAATCCACCCTCTCAGCAAACAATAATTAGCACTGCTACAACCACAGACACACAGCATGCTTTCCTTTCCAAGACAGATTATGCAACTACAGGAGGTGAGGCCTTGTGGACATTGTCTAATGTCTTTATAATGTTAAGACAAGTACCTAGATCGATTTGAATAGAACACATTTGAAAGAGTTTATAAATACATCAACATCTATATAAAATTTATTAATGTCTATATACCAGATTTAAAAAAAATCAAATAAATAAAAAAAATCAAATAAAAAAAGTCCGATTTAAATAAAAAAAATTTAAACCATGATTTTTTTCAACCCTGCATAGAATTGTCAGATGCCTAATCAAGTTATAAACATTTCCCAACTTTGATGATAGTATAGCCGGTCGGTTGATAACCTAAACATTTATTACGTCATCTCCGTTATCTTATGGATGGTGCTCTACAATAATTATATATTACTACATTAGTGTGTGTGTATGTTTTTGCGTGCAATCATAATTTAATTTTTTTTCGCCGCTTAGAATTCCGCTACTAGCGTGGGCCGAATCGACCATAGCTGGATTCAATAGCGATGCAGTCTTCAGCGATGTGGGTCGAACCATCCGTCTGCGTGGGCTGAAACGACTAGGTCGAACCGTTGGCGTGGGCTGAAGCCGTCGTGGGCCGAACCATCCAGGACCCAGACCACCGGTCCCCACAATGGTTCGGCCAAAGATGGGTACGGCACACGCAAGTGGATGGTTCAGCCCGCTTGACTGAAAACCACGCCTATATTGAATTCAGCTACGCTTGCCATTCTGGGATGACATTTCTAACATCATGTGCTGCAAGCATTAGACATAACAAGTTGAACATTTCGATACTTGTTCTTCTGGGCAAATAGTGTTCTTCTGACTGTTCAGATTGTTAATCTATGTTTGCAGTGATACCAGTGAAGTACACTGAAGATAGCACTGCAACGCAGTATCTGTATGTGAAACAACACGAAGTACGCAACCCTCACCCTTCTCTGCCGAGTAATCGAACTCTCTTTGTTCTCAATGTTCCATCATATGTCAACAAGGTGGGTGCACAGTTATACTGGTTTCAGGTTAAATAATTATAAATTTTTTTTTACCAGATCCAATCAGTAGTAGTATTATTAAATGATGACAAATTGAATGACGATTGACAAGATTGAAGGTCCACAGTCTGATCATTTTTATTATAAAATCATTAATTGAAAAACTATTTATTCAATGGTCACCATCTTGAAATAAAGCTTTTACGACTAGTACTATATCTATTCTAACATCTTGCTGAAATGTTTTTTTTTTTATTAATCAAAATGTGTAATTTGAATGTTTTGACTTGAATAATGTTACATCGCATGCTGAATGGCATGGTAAAAAAACTAAAAAACAAACGACACAGTTTACTTAAACATTGTGGTTATTTAAAACACATTGTGGTGGTGAAGATTTTGGAACTTATGTTGTTTATACTGTACAACATGATTTTACAATGAAAAACTATCAGATTTTGTACACTGAAGAGACATTTTTCTTTGAATTGTGCCCACAGAACTGTCTGCAGAGACTGTTCTCAGACAGCGGCAAAGTAGAAGCAGTGCATCTTCACAAGAACCCAGTCGATACTCCTTCAGAGACCGAACGGCCACTGTCAGAGTTCTTCTCTCCACACAAGGACCCGTCTGTAAGTTCTGTGCAGCATATTACAAGTATAGACACACATCATTGTGTGTACAGAGTATATTGTCTACCTGAAGCAATGTAGTGTGGTGGAATTAACGTTTTTGGGTAAAATGGGGTATGAATGACATACAAAGTCATAATAAGTAAAGGATTATCCACATTTTCTGGGTCGCTGCAAGTCCTCTACCTTAATTTTCTCACACTGTATTTATCAGTTTTGTAAAATTCTTTTTGCTGTTCTTCCTTCTGCCTGTCCATATCTATGTCATTGCCAGTCTGGATCATGTTACTTTCTTTGCTGTTCTTCCTTCTGCCTGTCCATATCTATGTCATTGCCAGTCTGGATCATGTTACTTTCTTTGCTGTTCTTCCTTCTGCCTGTCCATATCTATGTCATTGCCAGTCTGGATCATGTTACTTTCTTTGCTGTTCTTCCTTCTGCCTGTCCGTATCTATGTCATTGCCAGTCTGGATCATGTTACTTTCTTTGCTGTTCTTCCTTCTGCCTGTCCATATCTATGTCATTGCCAGTCTGGATCATGTTACTTTCTTTGAATATCTTCCCAACATGATTAGTCTCATCCCACCACAATTTGATCCAGCATTTTCGTGAGCAAATCTACAATTTTGTTTTACTTTGGAGACTATCGCAAAATCTGATGTTATCTGCATTTCTTGTGTTCCCTGCTGCAGTGGTCGTGGTGATGTAAGGTGTCTAATGTATTGTACAACTTTTTTTCAGGGACACACCGTTGCCTATGTCGTGTTTAAAAACACGGTGTCAGCTAAAAAAGCAGTGAAAGAGACAAAAACAAGGATTTTATCAACTCCAGAACATCCAATCAGCACAGGGATTGCAAGTAGGTGTTGTCGCATAGTCAATGTTATCTCAATGGATGCAAGGCAGTTGTCATAGTCGTTCCATTTATGGGATTCACAATACAGCATTTCACACCTGCCACATTTTTGGTTGAAATCTGAATTTTATACTTGAAGTTCTGTACAAAGCCATATCAATCCCTATGCCATTTTTATTGCTTCACCTGTCAATAGGATTTCGATCTAGTGTCGCCATCTACCAGGCAACCAAATATACCCACATCAAACAGAATCTAGCATTTAAAGTATTTGCTTCTCAACCACTTTATAAGTTTTTCATTGAATTTTATCCTTGTGTGCTGAGCACAAAAAAATAAGTGCATAATAAAAAAATTTCCATTTGAAGCCAATTCATATTAAAACAGGAGACAGTGTCCACGACTTTAGTTTCTTGTGTGTTGACAGAGTGGTGTAAGGATTACAGACAGCGGTGTCCCCAGCTCGAGGTGTTACAGAAAGAGATTGATGACTACATGGCAGTCTTTGATAGTAAGGTTGAAAAGGTAAGGAATCATGTAGAAATGATACATGCATATGAAACTTCTGTCACATGGCAGCAGGGTTGGGTTTCTGACAGTCAGGAAGGTATTGATGACAGGACAGTGTCAGAAACTAATCTCTCTTATGGATTTATGTATGTTATTTCACATTATATGGCTTATTAAATAGATAAATGATATACATTATTCTTGCATAGAAAGAAAAACAAAATCATGAGTAATGTTGCATTACTGTGCACTTCCCACACAGCTTTAGTTGTTCTGCCACCCTTAAACATGGTGCACACTGGGCTGTCAAAATGTCACACAAATATGGGTAATCAATTTGCACTGCTTTCACATGTAACAATATATCTCTGTGTGAAGGCTTAGCAACTGTTTGCTGGCCAAGCTTGAAACAAGCACTTTGTACTGCAAGAATATCAGTCAGTAGGTTTGTGGGAGTTGTAGCTCACTATCAGCTCAGAGCAGTAATCTAAGTTTTACTTTGGGCTGTACAACACACTGGAACTGAGTTGAAATCAGAGGGTTCAGCATACAGTTACATTTCCCATTGGTGGCCATGTTAACGTTTTGCAAAATTATAAGAAAACATGATCATAAAAAATTCTAAAAGTTTTCGCCAGCCACTGTCATCATCCCACTGACATGCTGGTCGAGTTTTGTCAAAATTAGACATTTCTAACTCTTGTAATATGCCTGTATGTGCGATACCCCTCAATGTTTACCATTTTTGGCATGAATTACGACGCACACGTGTCTAAACACCAAAAAAATCACAACTATCCTTCCGCCTATTAAAATCATCTAAAAATCCACCATTTCACTCCCAACAGCTTCCACCAGCAAACCTGGTAAAGTCCGTGCACAAATGCACTTATGTCAGATCGTATGAATTTTTTAAAACGTCCTATATCCAAACTTACTATGCCCTACATTCATGTGTAACACACCAGGAAGTCTAACTGAGGCATGATCCCAAATAGGGAAGCTATTTTCTGAAAAAAGTGTCCAATTTTACATCAAATAGCAGCACTGTATATATGTACACATATTTTAGAACACTCCTGTTTGTCACGTCATTATTATTTGTTTGACAGCCAAATCAAAACAATGCCATGCTCAGAATATTTGCTGAAAATCAGTCACATATTTTAATTATAGGTCCATTTTGACACCTGATAAATCATATATCATGTATAATAGATTTCCAGAGCATTGTGAGCCAATGAAACCTGCTTATTGTCTCTTTAGATATAGCAATGAATTTATTTTCAAAGTAATATTTATATAATTGCTTGATTTTTAACCAAACAAGGTGTGATTTTGTCAGAAAAGTAAAAAAATTTCACATTTAACAGGATTTTGAGTGATTTCCAATGTGTCAGAATTGTTAAATTTTATTGTTTATATGACTGCTGTCATGCTTCTAGGTGATATGATACAAGGCGTAGTGCTTGGTTTGGATACACCACCATAAATGGGTATCATATTACCAGATACCCGTTGCGGCCAGATTTGAAAATGCTGATATATGCAATGCTTCCAGTGGCAGTGACACAACCAACATACAACTATTCTGTCCAAATTTGTTACACATTGTGGCCAATGTACTGGGCCACATAAAAGTATCACCAATGACTGTTTTAATGCAAAATAGCTGCCTACTCCCTCACAAACTGGTGTCATACCCCCTAATTTTGACCAAATTTCCATTTTGGCATCCGCTCTACACCAGGCTATTCATGATTGTTACTGCTGTCTGCCTTTTCCAAGCAAACTGTTCACTTTTCCTAGCGACTTGTGTCTATGGGAATGGTTATATCTTATGTAAACCACTTCACGGTTATGATTGGCTAGGGATGGGGTTAGCTAGAGATGGGGTTAGCCAAGGATGGGGTTAGCTAGAGATGGGGTTAGCTACGTTTAGGGTTGCGTACCTTCGTTTCCTTGTGCCCAAGCACTTACAGAGAACTGCACATGACATGAAATGCATATTAAGACGTTGTGATTAGGCATTTATGAAACGCAACGATTATTTTCTATATAAAAAGTGCTTATTTTAAGCTTTTAGCTTGCCACAAGATCCTTTGTGCAATTTTAACATATGGAAAATGAGAAAACTGTGTTTTTGAACAATTAAGGGGGCAGCCGTGGCCTAGTGGTTAAGTTGTTGGACTCTAAATTCAAGGATTGTGAGTTCAAAGCCCACACTGGGCACTGTTCGTTTTCGAAGCTTAGGCAATTTTGTTTACCCTACTTTGCCTCAGTCTACTCAGCTGCAAATGAGTACAAACACTGTTTGGGAGGTACCTGCGATGGACTAGTGTCCTGTCCAGGAGAGTCAGTATAACTGCACTCTAAGTTGCTTCACACTACAGAAACCAGGTTTAAGCACTGGCCATATAAGCCTTCATGGCTTCCTAAGGCGTAATGCCTGGGGGATGACTTTACCTACCCTCTACCTATGAACAATTAAATTTCTTATTAAACATTAAATTGCGTAAATTATCAGCTGATGCACATCAAACGTTATAGCACAACATTAAAATGTTCATTTATTTGACATTTTTTATATATAGTAGGTCAGCTACAGTACACCTCCTAAAGGAGACGGTTAACTAGTTTAAATAATAGCTGCACTTAATAAGTAATGATCATGTTGACTATATTAAATAAAAAAAATATATATAATATAATATTAACTAGCATGACACCGACAATTTTCTAAGTCAAACATTTTAATTTTATTATAAATTCTAAGAAATGTGTTATAACAAACTAATTATTTCATCGAAATTACTTGCAATATCCACAATTAGGCTAACAACAACGATTAAAACATAAGCATATAAAAATTTTATAACCGTGCTGTGACCACAACTTCCATTTAATTGGGTTCAGCATACAGTTACATTTCCCATTGGTGGCCGTTTTGCAAAATTATAAGAAAACGTGACCATAAAAAATTCTAAAAGTTTTCACCAGCTTTTGTGAAAATTAGACATTTCTAACTCTTGTAATATGCCTGTATGTGCGACACCCCTCAATGTTTACCATTTTTGGCATGAATTACGACGCACACGTGTCTAATCGCCAAAAAAATCACAAATATCCTTCCGCCTATTAAAATTATCTAAAAATCCACCATTTCACTCTCAACAGCTTCCGCCAGCAAACCTGGTAATGTCCGTGCACAAATGCACTTATGTCAGATCGTATGAATTTTTTAAAACATCCTATATCCAAACTTACTATGCCCTACATTCATGTGTAACACACCAGGAAGTCTAACTGAGGCATGATCCCCAGAGCCTGCATAATGAAATTGCAACGGGGGGGGATTTAACTGTCCAACCCAGCATGTAACTGCATTTGTATTGCTTAATCTTAACTCCAAGAACTCCACTAAGAAATTCTTGTCTAGCCTTTTATTGCCTTCCCAATTGTCACTGACACGTGTCCACAGTCCTAACTCAGTTCGGCAAATACTGCGGTATCAACCTCAGTATTTACCATCTCGTCAGAGACATGCAAACCATGGCAGATATGGTGTTAATGTAATAATAACTATTATTATGTGTACTAAATATGCTGTATGAAAGTTGTTTGTAATGTGTTGCTAACTGTTGGTGTGTTCCACTGCAATACATAAAAGCCTGTGAAATTTAAGATATAGATATGTGCGTGTGTATATAATATTATATATATATATATATTTGCATATATTTGGACATCAACGATACGGATTTGCGATAGGTCAAATCAGTTGAGGATGGTGTTTTAAAGGTGCAAAAATAATTTTTTTTAATATAATTACTGTTTATGAATATTGGCCTTGCCTTTCAACACACAATGTAAACATAATATTCGAGTCAATGTATTCAAATTAAACTGTCAAATTGTATTAACAAATTGTGGTTCATTAAACATTTGGGTGGTGAAGATGTTGGACTGGACACAGTTTGTACGTGACATGATTTTACAATAAAAACAATCAGCTAGGATCAGCAGAATCAGGCTTCCAATGTAATTATGTAAATGTAAGTTCGTACATAGCGTGGCATCCAGTCCTTAGGATTGTTCAAATTGCATTACACTTCACCTCCGGCAGACCTGTTCATTCCAATGCCAATTAGGCTTCTTCTCAGCCACACTGCAATTACTGCACGAAGACCATTCATTCACATATATCCACAACTGTCTATAGCCAGGTACTCGTTTATACATCTGAGAGAACTGGGACAATATGGGGTGAACGAAATTGGCCAAATTTTTGAAACAGCAATAAGAGGATTCAAACCCGGGTTCTCTCGATTGAGAGTTCTAACCACTACGCCACCGTGCCCTTTCATTGTTGCCCAGGTGAATGTACCATGTTTTCTAATGAGCCTGTTGCTGGTTGTCAGGAGAAGGAGACCGCGAGGGAGGCGGAAGGGGTCCCGGATGAGGAGGGCTGGGTGACAGTGACTAGGTACGGGAAGAGTAAGGGAGTGCCGCGCACCGAGGCCCATGAGAAACGACTGAGTAAGAAGGAGAAGAAGAAGAGAACGGAAAAGGTAGGCGATGGGGAGACAACTTCACTTATATGTGTATGACATCATATGTGTTCTTCCTTGTAGTTCCCTTTAAAGTGATGAGGCCGACTAATTCTTATACCACTGCACTGCTTCGGCTGTTGACCTTTTCCCCTGTCGACAGCCTTCTTCCTCCATTTTCGTCCTCCGCCTTTCTCACACCCCTCTTTGTGCAGGCTTCCCATCTTATTTGTGGTCCATCCCTTCTTCTGCAGCCTCGCTGTCACTCTGTTCCCTTTGGTGGTCGGTCCTCCTCCATCCGCACCAAGTCACCTGCCTGCATCTCCTCACTTCTTCAGTTCTTGCTATTCTCCTTGTTAAACTGAACTGCCTCCCCTCAGGTCATTCATCCTCTTTCTATCCACCCTTGTTGCCCCTGTAAGTCTCCGCACCCAGTTCTGCCATCAAACGTATTAGTTTGGTGGCACAGTAACATGACTGCGGCATGCCGTTCTCAAGAACCAGTGGTGATTTTGTTATCAGCCTTGTTGGATGCCCTTGAACAAACATCACAGTTTATTTCTTGTTTGCATGTGTAGATTACATGAACTATTTCATAGGAAAGTGCCAGTGCCAGTATTTAATGGGGGGACTACAAGCCATAGCCATTTTTTTAGAAATGTTTTTGGAACATGCAAGTGACACACATAATTTTTATGTAGTCATTTTAAACTGTATGTAACATTCGAGTCAGAATTTGCTCTTGGCCAGTATTGTCTTTATTACACACTATTATTGTTTATGTTTTGATGTGGACATCGCATACAAAATGGCAGATGTAACATTTGACTTGTTTTATAACTGACAATAGAGAACAGTCCCCAACGTTGAATGACAAGCCACAACAATCATGCTGAAAACGTTTGGCGTTTGAAATAAATATAAAATGGTACATTTGTGATCAACACCCTCTGTAATCATCCTCAACGGCTGGCGGTGTAGCACAAATAATTGGACGTGGCCTACAGCACTGTCTGATTATTTGTGCTACTCAGCCACTGTCTTGGACGATTACGTGGGGATGCCATATTTGCAAATGCCTTATTTGACGTAAGAAATTTTTGAGAAATGTGCTGATGTTATAAATAGCAACTACATGTCTCGATTGTCTCTGTCTGCAGGAACTGCTCAATTTCTACAGCTTCCAGATGCGTGAGACGAAACGTGAACGTGAGTTATATACACTTGCAAACTTCTTGGTTTCAGTACCGCACATCTGTGCTCAGATTTCTAATCAGTTGCCAACAGAATCCTGAACTGTCTGTGTTACAGTTCGTTTGTGCAAATGTGTTATTTCAATTAAATCATCAGACATACAATTAAATTAATTTTGGTTTGGCCGAACCAAAATCAAGTGAAAGAACATCATAAGTGACTGTTCACACTTCAGGGTCAATTTCTTTTTTGATGATTTTAACAAATCTCATTTGTGATGGGTTAAATTAATTGCAACGTCAGCTTTTACTATTGGTCATTGTTTGTTGCAAAATCCTTGTGAAGATACGATTGTTACGATGTGTTGTTTGGCGTGTGGTGCCAGCTGGGATGTGTTCTGTCTGTAGATATTGCTCAGCTGCGGCAGAAGTTCGAGGAGGACAAACAACGGGTAGCAGAGATGAAAGCTGCCAGAAAGTTTCGGCCCTATTAAATGCCTCATTACATAAAGAACAACATTTACTGTAATTAAATATATGTCCACAATCAACTGTGTTGCGTCATAGTGTTGCTAGTCATTATCTTTCAAGCAAGTCAATGATCAATTTATTCAATTCAACAACAAAGCTTGTTAGTGCCTAAATCTGCAAGAACCCGAGCCCAGATGCACAACAAACCAGAGCTTATGATGAAAAGGGACCAGAAGTCATCATTGGAGGGAATGCCAAATATTTTGGTGGAAAGGTCAAGGTAATGATATGTAAGACTGGAGTTTAAATTTAATTTGATGGGTAACTGAAGCCAGTGTAACAGTTTCAGTAGCAGTAGTAATGGTGTGAAATGAGGTGCCCCTAAGAACACAAGACTACTTTGCACTGAGTTTAGTTAAGTCTCTTGGAAACGTTTAGCGTACGAATTAGAATAGTCAGGGCGGATACTAATTACAGCATTTGATATTGTTTTAGTAGTAAAAAAGGTATATGACGCCAAATTCAACAACATAATTTATTACAAGCACCAAAATGTCTTTCTGTCCTTCCCAAAGTAGCTTTCTTGAAAACTGACTCGAGTCACAGGGGCTGACTGAAGACATGACTTCTGAGTTGACTTGACTTGGCATTCAGATAGATGACTCGATATATGACATGGACTTAGAGGTCATTGACTTGAGACTTGAATTGCCAACACATCTGGTGGCTTCAAACGTACGCAAGACAAGACCATGTTGTGATAGGCCACACCGAATACAATAATTATTAAGTACTTATTATGAATGGCTAATGTTGGCGTGGCAGCATCCGCTTAAATTTCCCATTAAAAATTATCGCAGACAAGCCACAACAATCATGGCGATTGGTGAACCCTGGTGACTTGGGGCTTGACTTGGAGGTCAATGACTTGAGGCTTGACTTCCAACATGCGGTCATTTGTGTCGTGCTGATGTTCATCTGATCGAGTGGATGACAGTGACATTGGGACGATGTCAGTTGGTGACATTGGGTGGATGTCAATTGGTGAAACTGTTCATCAGATCGAGTGGATGTCAACTAGTATGTTGACATCAACTGGTGACGAGGTCGAGTGGGTGGCAGGCAGTGACATTGTGCATCTGTGGCGGCACGGAAGACAGGTGTTGGCTCTCGAGGATTTTCAGCATTCTACAACAATGACAAAATGCATGCATGTTTCCAATAGTTCCACGTACATGGAGAGAAAGCCAACAGTAGCAATGTGGTGAAGTTGTATTACAGCCTAATTTAAGAACATTTTAGAGACATTTAATAATAATACATTTATTCTTATATAGCGCAGTTTTCTAGAAAGCTCAATGCGCTTTATCTAAGTGCATGAAATAAAAAATATATACTTAGAAAATACATGTAGAACTGTTAATGAACCTGATCAAACTAATATGATTAAAGGTAAAATAATTAAACATGTAATTAAACATCTTAAGGTAATTAAACATCTTAAGTAACACCTAAATACAATTATTTTGCCATTTTTTTATCAATAAGTTAAATTAAAAGAACTTCAGTAAAAATAAAAAATATATAGATACAGAGTATATATTAACTTGGAGCTAATGTTAGGATCATTGATAAAATGTCTGCAGAATTAGCAGACTACAAATTGGTGCCAGACTCACTTGACTCAACATACTGAATTGGTAACAACTAGTATAAGCGTTTGCTTAAGGTGGATTTTAATTTGGGGGGGTTTCTGACTTGAAAAGATTCTGCCTCTTCACTGAATTCAGTATGCAGAAAAGTGTAAAATCTCATCAATGCCAAATTAGAATGAAACCACATCACAAAAAATTCAACTAATTCCAACGCTTCATGACGAGAAAGGTTCAGATATACACAATGTCATACAATATTCGACTATAAATACTGGTAATAATGACAAGTGTATGCTCAAAACTGCGCACTATGATTTTGTATTAGAAAACAGAAATAATTTTGTTGACATGCTTGTAAGAACTTTTATTTGCGTTAAATTCATATAAACAATAACAAAATCAATTAAAATTTTTTGAAGTAATTTAAATCATGATTTAATTAAGTCAATGATTTAAATCAAATTATTTAAATCAAACAACTCTGTTGGTACCACAAGTAACTGTTCAACTAACTGCAGGGAACGTGGAGCGGAGGGTTAAAAGATAACAGAAAGTAATCTGATTTTTATTTACACAAGATTATGACGCAGGTAGCATAACCTACAAAAACGTACGGTCATAGTGTCCATCTTTTGACAATGATTAATTAGAGGTACGACGACGAACACATTGGCTTAGGTTTACCTGTTTGGTGGAATCAGTTTGAAGATGCCTCGGAGATCAGCTGAAAAAATGTCAAAATGTTTAGTCCAGCAACGGTTACCAGTTTTAATTTAATTATTTTTAAGCAGAATTACATGATATGTAGCTCATACAGTGTCGTAGGACTGGACATCTGGCGAGAAACAATGCAGAACAAAAGAAAGTCATGTCGAAGGTAATGAAATGTAAGACATTAGAATGGGGGCTAGTACGACAGAAAAAGTTGGGATTGGCACGTGCCCAAAGTAAAACTTCCTTCCACTGCACCTTTGGGAAATGCTGCAGTAAATTGTGAGTTTGAGAGTATTGTGACTTTGAGTGTATTGTGAACAGTAGTTTTTAAAGGTCCTTTATCAATTCAGTCTGTTCGTCTCGTTTTGGAATCATTTTGAAAAACATCAAACATCTAGCATCCACTACAACACGGCAGCTCATCTGTGCAAATGTGTTATTTAGTTTTGTTGAAACCATCGGACAAACTATTAAATTATTTTTGACCAAATCCAGTAAAAATTCGGCAAGAAAAGAGCAAAAGTGGTCCACCTCTATATACTGTAACTTCTTTGCAAGTTACCCGATATAACAACCAAAGTTGATTCTTTCTGTGATTTTAACAATAGTACACACTCTTTTATGAATATTACTATTCACAGTTGACAGATTTGAACATCAATAAACCTTAGGAGGGAATTCAACAGAACAACGGACACCGCAAAAACCTCACATTCTTGTTCACTATAAAGAAAATGATGAATAGAATATAATAATATGGGGTGCAGATCATATTTGTCTGCCGTTATGTACCATGATATGTAGAAATTAAATAAATCTGCTAAATGCTTTTTTCACATAGAGAATGTTCATGGTAGCTCTGTTCCCAACTAACATATATTGTTATTTGTAGGAATTGAAATTGCAAATAATGTAATATAATTGATATAAATCTGCTTCTGATTGATATTTTTTATATAAACACACAATGTCATTGTTAGAATTCAAGTGAAAAGTTACCTAAACTGCAGCGGAAGGCACCTGTTGCCAGTGCCACCTGGAGGACTTGAAGAAGCCGATATGTGACGTCCTGATTGAATGGTGCTGCCACTTTATGGATGTGCTCTGTAACCTCTGCAACAATTCGCTGCATGTCAACCAGGGTTATGAGTTCTAGCTGTGCTGCGCCTGGCAGAGATGGGAAGGCGCTGATTGTCTGTAGTAAAGCCACATGTAGTTTTGACCAGAGTGGTGTCGTGCGGCTCCGCCCATCTGCGCTGCCCTGGTGGTCATTTAATGACCCCAGGAGGCAGCACTTCACCAGCCCAGGAACGGGCGTCTGTGTGTTCGGCTTTGTGGGCGACGTCCACAATGTTGTCCGCTGTGGCTGCAGCAGTGCATTCTGGGAGTGACTCAGCGAGACGAGGCACAATTTGGGATCAGACAATATCCACTCAGTAAAGAGTTCCAGCAGATCATTTGTCACGCCTGGCTTGCTGGTAACGCCTTCAACAAGCAAATGTGTTGTTATTTTTCTAGTCGTACCGATAGTTGTGCTTACTCTTAAACAGTTGTGGATTTCACACAAATCGAGATATTTATGTTACGATATGTAGAAGAAACTGCAGGATGAATGACCTGGCATCCAGTTCAGTAAGAATAGTAATCTGGATGATGTGGGCGGGTTACTTGGTACATAGGAAAGGGGTAGGCTGCAACTAAGATGGGAGGCTGCGTAAAGGGGGATGTATGAAAGGCACATGAGGATAAGTGGGAGAAGGCTGCCAATAGGGAGAAGTGGAAAGGGATAACAGCCGGGGCGGTGCAGGAGTACATGAATTAGCATCACCCCTTTATAAAAGGAGCAAGGAGGAAGAAGAGGCAACAATGTTTATTGGTTAACTGATTGTTTTACCAGACATTGCCACTGAGGTTGGTACATTTCAACACTGAATTTATTAGAATTTATAACATTTGACAGTTTTACAACATACATACATACACATAGTGATCGCTGTATGACTATAAAAGGCAGACAAATAAAAGGTCATCTTTGAAGGTGAAATATAAAATTTTTCATTGGATGATTTATTGGTCTGTAACATTCCTGTTTTATCTCACCTCTGTTGGTAAATATACCACAACAATAAAGATTACAACATGAAGTTTAACAATGTTAATTTAGATGAACTTCAGATTGAAAAAATAAAGAGAATTAGGGCATTTTAATTATATATGAAACCCTGTAAAATCATTGTACATTGTCTTTATTGATTACGGTGTGAAATATACAAGCACCGCATAGCATTATTATGCATAATACAGCAATCTGTACAGTCATCTGTATGTGGGAACACAGAGATCTTACCTGGAGTGCGACACAGGGCGGTTATGAAATTACACGTAAAGTGGGCGGAGAGCGCAGGCAGCTGTCGGAGGGGTGACTCCGGACCCACCAGCAGGTGGCAGTAGTCGTGCACCACAGCCTTGACCAGCTGTCTGACGACATCGCTGCTGCAGCTCTGCATCTGATAAGAACAGATGATTTCTGAATAACAACAAGATTTCTTAAAGGGAATGTTCGATGATTTTCATTGGTTTTCATCGGATGATTTATTCGTCTGTGAAACTCCCGGTTTATACATATTTTGACGGCACATATATACTACAGCAATAAAGAATAAGACACGATAACATTGTTAATTTAGACATACTGTGAGAATGAAAAATGTACAGAATTATATAAAAGACCCAACCAGCTCGATATCAATCAGTTAACGAATGAAAATCACTGACATTCCCTTTAATGTTGTCTCCTGATATGATTAAAATTTTATTCATCTGACCTGTTACCTCAAAAATTCTGACAATGTTTGTGACATCTGCTGGTAGTTTTCCTCACATATTTACACATAGCTGTCAGCCCAATGTACCGTATTGTCTTGAAACACGCTGAAGAAGGCACAACAAATGCCAGGTTCTCTCAAGCAAAGTGTAAGAAAGAAAACAATAGTGATATAAAACTACAGCTGGTCTCTATCACACACCTGCATCCAGACGGCCGCGGCGTTTAGGAGCCGGGAACACTGCACGCCGACGGCCATAGAGACCAGTCTGTAGAGCAGTTCCTTGCGACATTCATTCATGCCAGTGCGGAACATTGTCTTGAAGACACTGTTGCACAACGCCTCACTCGGCTGGTTTGTGTAGAAGTCCACCAACGTCTCCAGGATAACTAGTTCTTGAATAGCACTCAATTTCTGAAATCATAGTTGTCAAATATTTAATGTTTTAATACATTGCTATTAACGTCATGGGTCACTCCATGTCAAATCTACCAATTTTCAGGAAATTAAAAAAGTTGATGTCTCAGAATTTGCTTACATTTTAACCAATGAATAAGTAACTATACCTGAGCACTTATGTAAAAGAGCTAAGCATTTACATGCAAATTGTGTCTGTAACACCCTATGATGTGAACAGGGGGTAAGCTCTGAAAAACACACCTGCTATTTTTATCTGTTTTCAAGTGCTTCTAACTTAAGAATTTTACAAGATACATATCTGAAATTTGCTAAACGTATAAAGATATTGGTGTAGATTATCTATGCAAAATTATGATAGGACAATGGGTATACTGGGTGCACGAAAATGGAAAATAACAATTAAAAAAATATCTGAGAAGGATTTCAGCAGTGTGTATTTCATTGTTGCATTACAGTACAATGTCCAAATTGCCACCATATATTGTCAGGGACACTGACAAAAAAAATTACCAAGTGGCTGTATGTCCATATATCCAATAGAAAAAATGTAGCCATACATGTTAGCTGCAAAATAAAACAAGAAATGAATTAAATATTATGAGAACTTTTATTGTTATGATTTTCGTCAGTGTTAGACTAGGCTAATTCAGGCAGGCTCAACACCTGCATCGTTTATTGTAACAGAACCAGCTGTGGCTGATCTAATGGTGCCAGTAGCACACAATCGAGTTTGCAACTTGCTGAACATTCACCTAAAAAACCTGCAAAGTCATTCTAATTATTCGAACTAGTACAATAATCTGATTCAGGAATACTGTCAGGCATATTGCCAAAATATTGATGTGGAAACTTGAAATAATAACTAAAACATCAAAACGAAACAAAAAAAAATGGTGGTCAGACTCTTCAAGTAATTTAGACTATATTTTATTATCATTAGTTAAATTTGATTAAGTGCTTCGTTGTTGGTTGAAATCAAGCAACTTTAGATCATACTTGATCAGAGTGTGATTGTCATTGATTTTTTTAACACACTGTAATTGTAATTCAGTTTTAAAATTCCCAACTTATGACCTATTAAAATTTACCATTTATGAAGACTTGTAATTTTCTTGAAACATTATAACTGTAAATGGGTTTATATGATGCTTTGTAACTGACATTTGTAATCGAACCGAACTTTGCTTAGTGTTTCTTGCTTCAAATCTACCTTGTAGTGGATTCCATCTGCGTTTGCTGGTTGACAGAAGATGTACTCTTCCACAATCTGTTCTGCCTGTTCCTCACTCGCCCCGCCCAGGCCGGGTATGTTAGCAGTGGCGCCCCCACTGTCACTGAAGCACATCTCCAGTCTGTGAAGGGCTGAGCGTGTACGCTCAGACAAGTCTTGTCCATGAAGTGACTGCATCCTTCACTGAAACCAGTCATGCTATGTTTAATACATTTAATTACGCACATATTCAATATGTTTTAACCAATACAGTTATGATTTCATAATCAAATAATAATACAATATTTATATAGTGCCATAATGACATGGCACTTTGGCGTGCAAATGTTCCTACAGATCTATATGTTTATATTACAATGCGGTCATCACGTATATATGATGACGGAACTATTGCTTATGTTTTGAAGTGGTCATTGTGTAAAATCATATTTAAATGGCAGATGACCATTTCAGTTTGGTCAATTACAGGGAGATGCAATTCGCAAATGTACCATTTGATATAATTCTAAACCGCCACTGCAAAGAACACTTTCGAAACACAACTTTGTCTTTTATAATAATTTATATTGATGTGAACATTTGCGCGTTGCTTAATGCATGTATTATTATGTGGCATTGTATACTATACACATACAATGGCCAGTTGTGCACCAACTTCTAACAAACTTTTCAAAGAAAAGGAAGAAGACAGGATGATGTGTTTTGTATTCCATTGATAAAATACATTGTAACTGACTAATTCTTGCAGTTATAAAAACTTGTAGTTATAATGTCTACTCACGTTAGCAATAAGTTACGCTGGTGAATCTGAATTGATTATCCAATCACTGCTGTCATCATGGTTTTGCTTGGCTAGGTATATGACGTAAAAAAACGGTCACTGTTTGGATAATATGTGCATCACGAATTTAAGCCTGAGGGTCTTCTTCTTGGTGCGGTCATCATTTGGTAAGTGTAATTTTTTTAACAACCCCTCTAACAAACAATTTGTTTGCACTGCACCAATGAAATAACTGTTAGAGATTTAGAATATGGATCACTTGCGCAAACATTTCTTAAGAATTTAGTAAAAACAACATATCAACAGCAAATTCATCAGGGTAGAGTTTCTGGCAGTGACCAGTATAAAAAAGTAACTATTATTATGTGTGGGTTCTTGGACTCTCGCCACAAATTATTGGACTCTCGATAAGCCAATGGCAATGGCTTCCTTGTCCACTTGCCATCTGGGCCTTTGGCTTGGCCTTGGATGCCGGCAAATCTTGTTAAATGACTTACGAATATTCAGGTTTTGACAAATATCTTTGCCTTGAGCTTTGTTTGGTTTTACTGCAAATTGCCTAATGTCCACGGCTAATGCAGGAGTAGCACTGCTTTGTCACTGCTGAGTCTCTGACTCTGTTACTGACACTAAATAACTGACAGTCTCTGTGACTGTCGGTCTGTCTCTGTGACTGTCTCTGTGACAGAATCACCCACTCGTTTACCAATTTCACTTCCCTGACATAGATACCAGGTAGAAACGATTTACGGCTTTTTCATTTACGGCTTTCATGCGTTTTGACATTACGCCGTAGGCAATGTTAAATAGCAAGCTTAAATCAAACAAAACCTGACGTACACTATTTAAGCTGTAATTGTAAACGCTGAACGGATGGAAGCGACCATTAAATAAACTCCCGGATGTAGGCGAACAATTGCTTTTAAATTATCCGGAAGGTGGAGACACTACAGTAAACCCCCCACGAGTGGCGCCACATAGTAAGTCACGATTTCACTACTCAAGTCTCAAATGGTTATACTCCAAACAGCCCAAACTTGGGCTAACGCTGTTTGTGGTGGACTGTGCGAATGCGCTGTAAGATTCTATGGAGCGATGCGCGATGAGATGCAAGATGCTATGGAGCGTTGCGTGATGCGATGCAAGATGCGATGGAGCGATGCGTGATGCGATGCAAGATGCTATGTAGGCAAAAAAATTCGCCCCGCTCTTCGTCTCAGGGGCGAAAGTCCCGTGCGGCATTTGCTAACTCGGCGATTTGGCAGTTCCGTAGCCAAATGGCTACGGAACTAATAACTTAAGTTTTAAAACCGATACGCACTAACCGTTTCACATGGGTATTTTGTGACATACAACCGACAATTGGGCGTCAAGAAACTGAAGAAATGTGCTCCAAATAATTACTTATGAGTACTTTTATCGGTGACATAGAAAACATTTCACAATTAGCCGCCATACTGTGCACGTGATGTTGCCTTTGGGTCACATGATCAAACGCGATTTCGTGTAGAATGAGGCCAGAATGGGCCAGCAGCACAGAAATAAATAAAACACCCGTTAGTAAGTTAATAGTTTATAGGGGCATTATTAATGATGTAACTCTATGGCCAGCAGACGGCAATTCTTAGCGTGACCTTATATAGATCTATGGAAATCCCGCATGCCTTTCTCGCTCACAACAACATCCGGTTATATACAAACCTTGACAAGCACATGCGTTCTGACAAAAAGGTAATAATTTCACACTTTTACATGGTTATTGTCAGGTAACTTTAGTGATATACATTATAAGAATGCATACAGACACGAAAGACGTGTTTATTGCTCTGTTTATGGCGTTTTTGTAAGGTTTCACGTTTCATGAAAATACTTACGTTTCGGCCGAGCGAGCTCTTCGCCCTATAATAGCAAAAGCCAGATAGAAAAACATTGTAGGGCGATTGACTTTGCCTAGATGCTATGGAGCGATGCGTGATGCGATGCAAGATGCTAGGGAGCGATGCGTGATGCGATGCAAGATGCTAGGGAGCGATGCGTGATGCGATGCAAGATGCTATGGAGCGATGCGTGATGCGATGCAAGATGCTATGGAGCGATGCGTGATGCGATGCAAGATGCTATGGAGCGATGCGTGATGCGATGCAAGATGCTAGGGAGCGATGCGTGATGCGATGCAAGATGCTATGAAGCGATGCGTGATGCGATGCAAGATGCTAGGAGCGATGCGTGATGCGATGCAAGATGCTGGGCGATGCGTGATGCGATGCAAGATGCTAGGAGGCGATGCGTGATGCGATGCAAGATGCGTGATACGATGCAAGATGCTATGGAGCGATGCGTGATGCGATGC
The DNA here is from genome assembly GCA_033239005.1 of Lamellibrachia satsuma. Taxonomy (NCBI): domain Eukaryota; kingdom Metazoa; phylum Annelida; class Polychaeta; order Sabellida; family Siboglinidae; genus Lamellibrachia; species Lamellibrachia satsuma. Next base: position 6,744,426 of record BSQZ01000026.1, read on the forward strand.
AGATGCGATGGAGCGATGCGTGATGCGATGCAAGATGCGATGGAGCGATGCGTGATGCGATGCAAGATGCTATGGAGCGATGCGTGATGCGATGCAAGATGCTATGGAGCGATGCGTGATGCGATGCAAGAAGCGATGGAGCGATGCGTGATGCGATGCAAGATGGTATGGAGCGATGCGTGATACGATGCAAGATGCTATGGAGCGATGCGTGATGCGATGCAAGATGCTAGGGAGCGATGCGTGATGCGATGCAAGATGCTAGGGAGCGATGCGTGATGCGATGCAAGATGCTATGGAGCGATGCGTGATGCGATGCAAGATGCTATGGAGCGATGCGATGGAGGGATGGAGCGATGCTATAGTGATGCCGTAGTGCGCATGCGTATGCCGAAACCGAGACATAGGTGTTTTTTGAAAAGCATTTGGCCATGCCTGGTCAACTAGACGAAGGGACAAATGAAGTTGAACGTACGTACTTAGAGACAGCATCAATGCGAGGTCAAACACAGCCAACTGCTGCAAATATGGCTCGTATTTTTGTCAAAAAGAAGCCGCATATGTTCCGTTTCAGATCAAGGTTTAGTCAGGCAGTGTTTTGCAGCAGGCTACACGAATGTTGAAATATGTGCGATACTCGGTCGCAGTGGAATATATATCAGGTGTGTTCTTTATAAACATTGAAGTACAATGCTGCTATCAGGAGTAATCGCCGCTTAGATACATTAAATTACATAACTTGCGTTGCGTTGCAATATAGACGAGGTGGTGGTGTTAGCTTTTTGGTATCAAAACAGTTCAAAGTTAATTTACATTCGAACACTAAATACTCTAGTTTTGAATTCATTTCTGTTGAAATTTCAGATTCTTCTTTCCAGAACTAAATTAGAATCAAAACACAATGTATTTTACAGACATATTCATAATATTAACATCGCTGTTTTAAAGGCTGACATCCTTAAATCCGACCTAATCATTAAACCAAAGGGACACCTATCCGATTTGCGTGGACAGTATTATCAAGTACTCAAGTGTTTACTTAACAAACATGCACCTGTAAGATCCAAATCTGTATCACAAAAGCCACCCGCTCCATGGATGACTCCCGAAATTCTACAATCTAAAAGGCGTCGTCGTTATCTTGAGCGCGTATGGCGCAAATCACGTTCGTCTTTGGACAGGTCGCGTTATTCAAAACACTGCCACTATTGCAACAGACATAATGGCCAAAGCTAAATCGGATTATTACACAAATATGGTCTCAAATAACTCTGAAAGTCCACGTCAGCTATGGAACTACATAAATCAAATTCTACACAGGCGGCCAGCTCCATCTCTTCCTAATCATGTTTCAATGAAGTCTCTATGTGACTCGTTCTCAAGTTATTTCAAGGACAAAATCAGTCTTATCCGTTCTGCTTTCCCAGATCATACTTTAAGTACTGTAAACGTGGACTCTCCACGAGTAAATTCTTCAGTTGTATCATTTGAACCTGCCACAGCTGGTGAAGTGAAGAAAATAATTATGTCTTCCCCAAATAAGTCCTGTGATCTTGATACACTACCAACCGTACTGTTGAAATCTTGTCTTGATATATTGCTCAAACCGATCACGGATATTATAAATGCATCACTGTGTTCTGGCTTATTTCCGGATGATTTCAAACACGCCCATGTCAACCCACTTTTTAAGAAGACATCTCTGCCTAAAGAAGATCTAAACAGTTATAGACCTGTTTCCAATCTCAGCTTTATTTCCAAAATACTGGAGAAAGTCGTAGCAAGCCGTCTAAGGTCTCACATCAGCTCAAATTGCTTATCTAATGTGTCACAATCATCTTACAAAGAGTTTCATTCTACAGAAACTGCTCTCTTAAAAGTACACAATGACATTACCTTAAACATTGACAAAGGAAAAGTAACAGCACTTACCTTGCTGGATCTGTCTGCCGCCTTTGATACCATAGACAATAGAAAAAAATAAGACGACTCCCTTTTTTAACACAGGACTAGTCCCCCAAAATATTTTACTTTTATGACACAAGTCTTATCTGGGCTGTTGAATCTGCCCTACACCCTACGCCCTACACATGCAAGGTCAATACTCACAAGGGGGTCTTCGTAGCACATGAGCTTCCTCTTGTCCAGACTGACCCATCGTCGCCTGAACGCGTCACCTGGCTTTGGTCCTGTCATGCTTAGCCATCCCTCCTTCGTGAAGTCACGTGTCAGGTGTGCGCGAAGCTGTGACCATGGTGACGTGATATCACAACACCAAAATGCATCAGAGTCACCAAGGATTGAGACAGTGGTTACTCACAGTCGTGGCTCGTTATTGCACACCCCGTTTTAACACAGGTTCGGATATAAGGCGGTCGGTCATGGATTTTCTGCCACCAGGGTGGAATGCCAAATGGTCTTTCAGGGGAGTTCGTGTGCCTACGATCACCGCACTGATCTAATTCACATCTAGCACTTGTTTTGTGTGATGTACTCCTTGTATTTGGTAAAGCTACTTAGACTTGCTTTGACAATTCTCAATAAACATAAGTCAGACAACGAACGAGTGCGTGGTGTTGTGTTGTTTATTATGCGCTGCCGCTGACATCAATCCGCTCGCAGACGCTGTCTTTGCTTTGGAGGTTTGTAAATTGCAATCGAGAGTCACAAATACACCTGGCGTGAGAATCAAATAAACAGCCATAGTGCCCGATTACCATAATACCCCGATCAGAATGCCTTCAATAATTTTCAAGCAAAATCGCCCATAATCAAATACTTTTTTTTGGGAAATGCTGCTGATCTTTTTGCTGATTTGTTCCATCACCATGATAAACAGTAAAGGGCTAAGGGCAATTCCTTGCCTTAAACCGATGTTAACTGGAAACTCTTCCGACAACCCAGATCCAACCACAGCTCTTCATTTTGTTCTCTCATACATTGCTTCCACCATCCTGGCTTCTGCTTCTGGCACTCCCATCCATCTCACTGTTGCCATCACCATCTCTCTAGGGACTCTGTCATAGGCCTTCTCCAGGTCCACAAATCCCACTGCTATTCTCCCTTGCATCTCCAACCTCTTCTCTAATGCAAACATCCCATCAGTCGTCCCTCTGCCCTTTCTGAATCCCTGTTGTTCTTCACACAATTCTTGCTCTACTTTTTTTTGGATCCTCCCATCCAGGATCCTCTCTAGCAGCTTCATGATGTGACTTAGACGTGTGATGCCTCGGCATTTCCATGGGTCTTGCACATCTCTCTTCTTCGTCCATATTGGGACAATTAGCCCTGTCCGCCATTCCTCTGGTATTTTACCTTGCCTTATACATGTATTCAGCAGCATCTTTATCCAGCTGATTCCGCTCTCCCCCGCTGCCATTACCATCTCCACACGCATCTCATCCATGCCAGGTGCTCTTCCCTTCTTCATCCCTTTCATCCCGTAATATCAGTTAACTCCACTTTTCCCTCTACATACGATGGTAATTCCAGATCGTTGTTATTTCTTTCCTGGTTCAGTAGCTCCTTGAAGTTGCTTTCCTAGACCTTCAACACTTCTCTTGTTCTATCACTAACTTCCCATTTCTATCCTTGATCACTGTCCCACCCTTCACGTCCTTAGTATTCTCATCCCTGTCTCGGGCCATTTTGTATATCATATTCTTTCTACCATCCGCATCTAGCTTGCTATCTACGTCTGGATTCATATCTCTCCTCGCCTTATAAACAGCTCTCTTTGCCGCTTTCTTCTTCTGCCCGTGTGTGTGTATCATCTTTGTAACCAGTTTATTTCCTCTCTCCTTGGTCTCCTCAATTTCTTTCCAGGCTTCCTTCTTTTCGCATACTGCCTCTGCAACCTCGCTTGTCCACCATCCTTGGTTACTCCTTGACACTCCGCCCTTTCTCGATGTTCTTCCACATAGCTCCTCTGCAGCCCCCACAAATGCTTCTTTATACTTTTTCCATTCTTCCTCCAAACCACCAACTTCTTCACTGAGCTCTTCATACTTAACCGTCACCCACTCATTCTATTCAACAGCGATGTCGTCTTTGCACCTCCACCAGTTAATAGTCCTGCGGCCCACAATCTTAGTTTGTTTCGTCTTCTGCATACGCACAACGAACACCGCTGGCTTGTGCTGTGTCATGACATGCTCTCCAGCCACAGCTTTACAATCCTTAATCTTCCATAGCTGCTGCTTCCGGACTATTACTAGATCTAATTATGTCTTGTGCTGTCCACTCCTGTATGCGATCTTGTGGCCCTCTCGCTTCTGGAAGAAAGAGCTAGCCACTGCTAACCCATTTCTCGCCACCAGCTCCACCAGAGCTCAACCCTCTCTATTCTTCGCTTCCCGTCCATATCTACCAACACTCTCCTCTTCACCTGGTTCCGCTACTCCAACATGTGCATTGAAGTCTCATGCAATACACAACATCACCTCCAGCTCCACCAATCCCATCATCCTCTCCAAAGCATCCCTGAACTCCTCTTTCTCTGCCTCCGTCCTTACCGTCTGTAGCCCATACTCAGACATAACACACATCATCTGTTTCCTAATCATCAGCCATGCCATCACTATGCGCCCCTTCCATCTTTCCCATCTGACCATCGTCTTACTGATCTCTTCGGATACAATGATGCCCACTCCGTTACTTCCATCTCCTCCTGAGTGCAGTAGCTTCTACCCTCCCATCATCGTCCTTGCTCTGTCTCCCTTCCACTTAGTCTCCTGGATGCATAATACTTCCAGTCTCCTTCTTTCTATAATTCTCACCACCTCAACTCCTTTCCCGCTCATCGTCCCCACGTTCAGACTGCTTAACCGGACTTCACCTCTGGATCGCTGCCGGCCTGACGTTCCCTTGGTCTTCACTGTCTTATCGCCGCAGCCAAAGTAGACGGCGCGTCGGTTACCGCGGACCTGGTAGCCCTCTCGCTCAACAATATTTGTACCATCATTATATTTGGGACATCTTAGCCACTCAGCAGCGCTGCCCTGCTTTGCGGTTTTATGTCAGAGTTTTCCTTCTCCTAGATCACCTGCCTACCAAGGCTAATGAGCGTGATCTGCCCAGTACTATTTGTCCATAGTTGGGGGTTGGAATCGTGCAGCACCAGGATGTGTCCACAAGCTGGTGGGCCCTGCACACTGCACCTTTAAGGCTCCAACCTGCTCCGAGATTCCTACATTCGCCTGGGGCGCAATGTGCCCAGTATCCGCAGTGTAACACGAGGAGGTTGTGCTAGAGTTTTGTCTATGGAGAGGCTATGTATCAGCAGGGGAGACTTACGCACTCGACTCCCTTTTCACTACAAGGAGCTATCTGGCAGCTGTAGCTGAAAGCAAGAGTATGAAGCACACACTACATACTACACACTACACTACAGCACTAGGCACATCACACAGCACTAGGCACATCATTTCATATAAACAGCATAAATTATTATTTTTATATTTATTTATTTAAATTATTTAGGGAAATCATTATGGTCTTAATGAAATAACAAGCAATATTTGACTATGAGACTTTGTTGTAGAACTAAAATGATTGTAGGGCCTAATGCACCCATCAATTGCACGACGCACCCCTCGACCACCAGCCCCAGGCAATGACGCACTCCTCGACCCCCAGCCCGAGGCAATGACGCACCCCTCGACCCCCAGCCCCAGGCAATGACGCACCGCTGGACTCCCCAGCCCCAGATGCGCCGCTCGACCCCCAGCCCCAGACGCACCGCTCGACCCCCAGCCCCAGGCAATGTTCGTCATGTCCATAAAAATAATGATGCAGTACTACATCAAATTCCAATTGTGGTGGGTCACAAATATGTACGAGGGATGCATCAAGGTCCGTCAATGTCCGCTTCACGTCTTAGCCGCAACACAATTAGATTTAAGTCAGGGCTAATACATATGCATAATTTAATCTGCATTTTATTGATTTGTCACACATGTTCAGTAAAGCCAATTACGAATTTTACAATTTCAGAAATTTTATATCAGAACCATACACACACTGCTATCAGCATTTACGTACTCCTTGGTATTAACACTTTTTAACATGTTATTGCTTACATTTGACCTTTATTTGTTCCTGAATACCAACTTTGCTCTTCTGTACATCCAGATGTCATCCACTAACAACTGTTAACAATTTCCAAAACAAACAACAAAGTTTATGGGGTCAAACGTTCACAGGATCGTGTAAAAAAAGGTACGTTCTTATATAGCACAGTATCTAGTTCTTGGGACTGTTCAAAGTGCTTTACACTTCACTCCTGGCAGACCTGTTCATTCCAACGCCATCTTGACTTCTCTGTGAAGCATTCAGCCACACTACAATTACTGCATGAAGAATATTCGTTCACATATCCACCTGTGTCTGTGACTCTGTAGCCAGGTACTCATTTATACAGCTGAATGAATTGTGACAATGCGGGAGGAACAAAATTGCCAGTTTCGAATCGATTCGATCCTGGGTTCTCTCGATTGAGAATCCAGGATTCTAACCACTAGATTGTTAATTAAGAGATAGTTTATATTATATAGCATGAGTTTATGGTAACAACGACCAGACATTGTACTTTTAACATTGTCTAGCATATATTTACCTTGACTTACTAACATCAACAAATGGTTCTGAATATAAAGTAACTTTATTCAACACTCTCCCTATACATCAGAAAATATTTTACCCCAAAGTAGTGGGCAATTAAAATTCATGTTCCCTAAATTCACAAAAGGTCACATCTATTAAAGTTTGCTTGGAACTTGTTAAATCGCAACATGTGTTGCAAATTTACATTTTAACAAACAACAGTAAAGATCTTTAGATTCACTGGTTTAAAGGAATGCTTTTAATTCTATAGCAGATGACGATTTTCATGCAAACTGTGGATTCTCTTGTCTCTGAGTCTGCACGTCGTGATTCTCTTTACTCTGTGCATGTGCTTCGTACCCAGCAGCTGCAGTGTTACTGAGGAATGCAAGATGCCCCTTCGGACATTTGTTGGCGTAGTGACCCTTCATTCCACACTGAAACAATAGCAAAGCAAAGCGTTTAATTTATACAGTGCCCTTCAACATTTGCTGCTCAGAGCCAGGGCTGGGGTCAATTCCAAAGGAACTGGAATTAAGCAATTCAATTCCAAGTCCAAATCCGGAATTGGAGCGGAATTGGAATTGAAAGATTTTGAATGAGAGGACTTGGAATTGAAAAATGGTGAACAAAAGGAATTGGAATTGAATGGAAAGGAATTGAGCATCTGATTTTTTTGTGACATCAACCAATATTTTTGTAGCCTGTTGTAGGCGGCTATGTGTATAATGATGTTATGAACTCATGCATTGAGGATCCGAAAACTGAAATCCTGTCATTCATGCCAGTATCTTATGATTTCTTTATGTTGCCACTTGCCAGCGGGTTAATGAATGGTTCCAGACTGGCTTTAATAGAAACATCAAAGATATTTTCAACTGTTTGCAGACCTGGGAAGTTAGCCCTTTTACATCCATGAAAAGACACTTATTGGCAGGCTACAGCCATGCGGTTGATCAATCAGTAATCACTGATTACTAATCAGAGATCAATGACCACTGACCAACACTACAAAGCATAGGCAAGCTAGCTGTAGCCAAATGTGTGAAAATGGTTTCCCACTTGTCATTATAAATATGTGTTGCCTAACATGCATCATCAGAACAGTGTGCAACAGTCATAGTGTACAGGTCGGTCAATATGCCCACAGTGACATGTTTGCTTAGTGAACAGACTGTTTGCACAACAGGCAACGTAATTAGGCAATTGTACTGTCACTTGTTTTACAGCCACACATTTTATCATGCACCTGGCTTAACATGTATGAATGTACATTACACATGTATGATAGTCATAGTGATTATGCAAAGAATAATGACATGCTACATGCACATTAATCTTTCATTGTTGACTTTTGTCGTTATGTGGAATTGGAGCGGGAGCGGGAATTGGACGATTTTGAAAGGAATTGGAATTACTAAAAAGAATTGCAAAAAAAGAAAGAAAAAGGAATTGGAATTGAATGAAAAGGAATTGCAAGGTATTGGAGCGGAATTGGAATTGATTGAAAGGAATTGACTCCAGCCAGCCCTGCACAGAGCACATTACACTTTGAGCCCCTACAGTCTGCTACAGATACTAGCAATGCATTTACTTAAGGGATAAATTAAACTAGTTGGAAACCAAAATTACAATAAAAATGCAAAATATTACTGCATTGCATTTCATTTTAATCCTTCTCTGTGGGTGTGCAGTAGAATCTTCATTAATAAAAAGATGTCTTATGTTAACAAGCTGTTATCCAACAAGATACAGGACTGATTGGATCGATACTACCCATGGCCACAACGTAAAGCACCCGATATCTTCTAGATACAAAACTTGACAAACAAATAATTATACATGGAAACACCACAGATCTCAGAAAAGGGTTGTTTGATTTAAATTACTAAAAAAAATCATTGATTTATAATTTTTTTACTTCCGATTTTTTTAATCGCTGATTTATATGAATTTAACACAAATAATTGTTTACAAGCATCAAGATCAACAAAGATTTGCATGTTTTTTTTAATACAAAAGCACAATGTGCACACACTTGTGTAGTTGTATTGTCACCAGATATCCTGATAGTCAAATATTTTACCAGATTTAAAAGAAATCAAACAAATAAAAAATATCTTTTTTTCAACCCTGACCTCAGAGACAATCGGACAGAGGCGAGCCCAATATGTAGGCCGCTGTTCCAGAAATACAGAAGTGGTCGATACTTGGCCACCAAAGCATGGACAAAGCAGAACAGGCATACCATACTTAAATTATCCAAAACTACCGGCATCTGAAATCGGGATATTATAAAAATTACTGCACTGGAAAAAGTTAAGCCGGAGAGACGCCAATGATGAAATATCATGAACAACTTTCTTGGAAGCCGTCCTCCGGTTTGTTAGATGATAATGAGCACTCTGATATTGCTCTAGCCAAAATATAAACTGTGCAAATGGAAAACCGCCGCAATGAAGGCATATCTGACCTTGTAGCAGGTAACTTGATCTAGCGGTCGTCTAGGTTGCTGCTGATGTTGATGCTGCTGCTGCTGCTGCTGCTGCTGCATAGGCTGATAGCCACTTTGGCGTCTGTCGGTAAATGGCTTGTTTTCTGCGTTTGTGTCACCACCGCCACTGAACGTCTTCACCTGAGACAGTTGACACATCAGTTGGAACACATGTCGTACAGTTTGGTACATGTCTTCTCAATGGCATTACTGTCATCAGCTTAGCTAGAGAAAAGTTGTGAGTAAATGAGAGGAAAAGTTACAATACAGGTGATGAAAACCTCAAGCAAGATGAATAAGAACCATAATACTGAAAAACTGAAATAGAAGGTACAACGATTTTCATTGTTTAACTGATATGGCTAGTTGGGATTTTCATATAATCAAAATGTTGAAATTCTGATAATTTTTCTATTTAAAATTACATCTAAATTAACAACATTATATTTCATGTTTTAAGTTTTATTTCTGTTTTATCTTTACCAATTACCATCAGAAATTGTATAAAACTCAATTCTGCAAATTGGCCTAGCACTGTTGTTTACACGACCGATTCTTACAGAGCCATATCATGAAACAACATGTCGGCTGACTAATTGGGATCAAGAGGCATCAAGACTGACCAGTGGTATATGTTGATGTGGACAGTTGATCGCCTTGTGACCTGGCTCATGGCAGAGGTGACATGTGACGGCAGCCTTCCTTGTATTGCTACTGAAGTCGGTTATGGGCAGATCAAACTTTGGACTGAAAACAACACAACTTGTACTGTTAAAGGCTGCAAGCCTAAATCCTGTGTAATTTTGATGTGATGATAAAGTTCTTATATAGCATGATATCCAGTCCTTAGGATCACTCAAAGTGGTTTACACTTAATCCCCTGACAAACGTGTCCATTGCAAAATCAACTCAACTTCTCTGGGACGCATTCAGCCACACTGCAATTGCTACGCTACATCTATATCCATCACTGTCTCATGCAGGTCCTCATTTTCATAGCTGAGTGAACTGAGGCAAAGTGGAGGGCACGAAACTGCACTAGCCATGAAACAGTAGCAAGACTATTCGAGTCCCAGTATTCTAATATACCCCACAAATATCTAATCATAATATTAATTGTAACAAAATACAAGCAACTCACTGCATGTATTTGCAATCTGGCCCGAGGATACAGAATCCACACTGGTAGTTTTGACACATGACGCGTCTCACGTGGCGATTCTTACAGTTTGGACCTGTCAAATACGGACACCGCGGTAGTTATACATGTTCAAGATAAATTACAGCAATACATTCAATGGAAAATGACAGTGAATCATGTAAACTTGAATAACACGTTATGCTACAATTAAACACAAATTTAATCTACTGTAAAAAACTGCATCTACAAACTCTTGACTCACTTTAGTTGTCCCAATAGGCCTGGGATATTCCCATTAAGACCATGATCGCTATCATAATAATAATACATTTCTTAGAACCCCATCCAAATAATTCTTCTGGGGCGATGTACAGTGTACATGTAACATCACACATTCATAAAATCATACATATTTAATAAACTACTACTAGTATTGGACAAATATCTGCAATCTGCAACACGTGATATACAATAAAATGTCTTTACTCTTCACTCAGAATTAATAAATGTGTAAAAGCTGTATACCAGAAAAAAATATGTATAAATATGTATATTTCAAATAAATACATTACAATCAATAGACGTAATTAAATTTAAAAAAATTACAATGGGTAAAATAGTCTAACATGCTATATAATCTTAAAATATTTCTGAAAGAGGTACATCTTGAGAGCCACCTTGAACTGCCTCAATTTCACACTGTGTATTTGAATTTCATATTTGGGTGAATAAATAATTGTTATTATTATATTATGATTATTAGATTGCAGAATAAAACTTGCATGGAGAACCTTGAACGACAAGCATGATAAGTGTAAACCGACTTACCATGTCTACAGAAGCCACGGTCGTACCACGGACAGTCCTTCATCTTCTTCTCCGGATCAATGTGCAGGAATGGACACTCCTTGTTGCTGCACTGGCCTGACACCAACAACAAATTCTCATTGAAAGATATGTAATAAGCATGATACTAGTGTGCAGCCATAACGCCCCATTACCAGAACACCCCGACCAGAATGCCTCCAATAATTGTCAAGCAAAATCGCCCATATCAAACAAATTTTTTTGGGAAATGCTGCTATGGGATATTTCTAACTTAATTCATTTAACCCATCTCGAATCAGGTTTCTTGATGTTCAAATATGTAGTGCATGAACAGTTTAAAGTAATATGTGCAATTGGTTTAATAAAAGAGTGCGTACTTTTGTTAGAATCATTCAAAGAATTGACTTTGAATAATACATAAGTGCATATAGTGTTGTATTAGTATAAGAACCGGACCACCTTTGTCCTTTTTCCCCCCGAATTTTGATCGGATCTGGTCAAAAATAACTTAATAGTTTGTCTGAAGATTTTATAAAAAGAAAATATATAACACATTTCCACAAATGAGATAGCTTGTCATAATGAATACTAAATATTTAATTTAACGAAATGAATTTTAAACAAGATAAACTAAAAAATTTAATTGATGAAGTACCTTTAAACACAAAACTAGTACTCATGGCGGCATTGACAAACATCCAGTTGTACACAATTCTCTCATTATATTGAATACTTGATTATACCTACCAAACTTTGAGTAGAAGTAACATTCCGGCATTTTGGTCATGTCGTACTCATGCAGGAATTCACACTCATCACCCTTCTTGCAAAGGCCACGCAACCAATGCTTGCAGACGACACTGCGATCGCCTCTGACATGTCTGAAGGGGCACGCAGAACCCTTGCTGCAGACGGTTCTCATGTAGAACGTGCATATTGCAGCTCCGGATTCTGCAAAGACAAAATAGTAATAATGTGAGGTCATATATCATGGTTTCAATACGCGTTCTCCAAACAATCCTGTCTTCGGCAAATATGGGAGTGATTTTTTTAGAGTTGTTTTTTCTCTAGAGTTGGTGAGTTCCACAGAGTTACATCATTAATCATTCTCTTATAGACTAGAGCGATTAGCCAGCTAGCTGCCAGGAAGCAGGCGTGGACCACTGGCGGCATCTCATTGTATGACAGAAACAGTTCAAGCCACTGCCATGACTTAGAATGTGAACATAACTTGACAAATATAAGTCTAGCATGTGAAAGTATTTAACTTGAACATCTGTTATTGTCCCCTGGCTTAGCCCTAGATGAGTAACCTGGTGGTCTATATGCATGCATGTGTCACAGGGATGTTGACCCTTGACTAATAGGTTTTAGTGGGGTACAATGTACATGCATGCATGAATGCATATGGGTGATATTCTGATTATTATTGATAAAGATGATTGCCATATGCAAATTCCCAGATTTTACCACTGCAGTCATTAGCTGATAGACATGTATAGAGCACTTCAGAACATTCAGTTCTGATCATATTTAGTTAAGATGTTGTGACATTTGATATACACATGCATGTATGGATTGTGCATGTACTGAGGTATTAGGTAACTGTTCCTGCAGTTAAGCCTAGATTAGGTTGGTGCCCTCTCTCCCTTTGAAGTTAAAATAATTAATTGCTCTAGGAGGTGGCTGGGAGAGGGCTAATCTGGACCATTCCCTAGAGACCTGTGCATTGAGCAGTGTCCAAGACTTGTTTGTAAACAACAGTGGAATGACAGCTAGGCTAGTCAGGCAATACATATGTGAAATTTACAACATTGTTGACTGTGGAGTTTATGCTATTAGTAGAGTACTAGTATTCTATGAATACCTACATGTATGCTATAGATTTATGGATGAACTATGATATTATTATATATTAGTACTGAATAAAATAACAGGTATTTTACAGACAATATTGTAAACAGCACCAATGTATTGGAACTATTTTTAGTGCAATAAAAGTATTTTATACATTATTATTTCTGCCCTTTCTTTTGGCTGTATTTTGAACCGTTGGTTAACATTTTGTACATTGACTGAGAAACTTGGTTTTGTATAATTTCAGTAGGTAAGCTATAATAAACGCAATTTTATTTTACAAATGTGCCTTACATTGGTTTATTCTTAATTTAGGCATAAGCTTACCACCCACAGCCTACATGTTTTTGTAGTGATTTAACAGTCACGTTAGTGAGACATGTATTTTAACCCACTGAACATTTGTTACACTCAACATATGGTTTTAGTTTTTTTAACCCATTGAACATTTGTTACACTCAACATATGGTTTTAGTTTACTAACAGGTGTTCTATTTATGTCTGTGGTGAGTCCACAGGGTTTTTCCATTTCCCTGTATTCTCTTTTATTTCCCCTGGCATAGCCATATACACCAGGGACCAATACTTCCCTTCTTCTTCCCCTTGGTCCATTGCAATAATTGCGGGGTGGGGGCCACATCACTTTCCGGTAATATAATAATCAGACCACAGTTGACCTTCCTGTTTATTGTTTCACACGAATGTGGGGCGTATTAAATTGTGATATGTAAAATTAAATAATTCATATAGTGTGACATAAGTGTAATTGAACAGGTGGGGGGATTTCTGGGAATTTTTCTGCTATGGGCCACGTGGGCACATGAACACATAGCTATTTTTGTAAAAATTTATGGGCATCACACGTCGGGGCATTTTAAAAGAGCTGGAGGCAAGCATGGGGTAATAGTAATATGTAATAGGTGTTTTTCTTCTGTAATAGTAATAGATGAGATTTTTTTCAAAAGTAATAGTAATAGATCCTAAAGTAATAGACAATAGTCTATTACTTTTCTATTATATCTTCTGCTGCAAACTTACAAAATATCAGGTTTGTTTGCATGTTATTCCAACTGCTAGTAATTGAAAACAGTGTACAGACAATGACTGAGCTGTTATGCAAACAACAGGAAAAGACCAGTAGGCTGACAATTCCATGCATTCAGAAATACCTACTCAATGAAACAATGCAGGAGTAGCAAGCCAATTACTAATTGTTCAGGTGCCCTGTTGGGATGGCTATGGCTTCACACATTCCTAGCACACACAACGGGCATGGTTTCAAATAAGTGCAGACAGGCAACAAATATTAATGAGCTGCTATATGTATTGAATTTAAAGTAAGCATTGATTTGAACTTCTGAGATCTTTTTTCAAACTGCCAATTGCCACGTGGTAACATTGCCACACAGACCCTTTGTTCAAATTTGGGCAAATGTTCTCACCTCAGATCTTCAAATAGTGTACAAATGTATGTTTAGCTAGTTCTACAAAGTCTGAGTTCATAGGCAATTCTAGGGTTCACAGACCCATAAAAAATAGTTAATTGATGTTCAGCGATAGTAATAACAACCGAGTAATGGTAATAGTAATAGATATCCAGGTAATAGTAATAGATTATAATTAAAGTAACAGTAATAGAAACAGTCAGAAGTAATAGTAATAGATTGTCTGTTATAGTCTATATATAGAACTCATGTCTGGCTGGAGGTATGTGATTTGGACACAAGTTGGTCAGCATGTCGATGAGATGATGGCAGTTGCTGTGAAATTTTTTTAGAACTTTTAGTGGTCACGTTTTCTTATAATCAGACAAAACGTTAAAATGGCCATCAACGCAATTTTGTACTGTGGTCTGTTCCCCACAGTCGTGCTACATACTCTAGTAGGTACCTATATTATCGCTCAACGCCAACTTTCGGCAGTTTCGTATTATTGGCGTGAGATGGTTATCTCGCACAAATCATCAATGCAGATAAACAACGTAATACATTCGTACAATATTGATAAACACAATGAACTGTTTAAAACAATGGTTGTATTCGTCAAAGAGCAACTACCTAGTTTATAACTGGGTTGGATGTACTGAAATAGGAGCAGCCATCCGGCGGCGGTGATGCTATCGTTTGCATACTCCAAAATAAGTATACGTACTGTCCATTCCTGGAAATGGTAGAGGTTGTGCACCCAACTGTTGTTCTAATGCTAATTCTATATCGAAGCGAATTTCCTCCGCATTCGCTACGGTGTCTTCCATGGTTAAGATAGCGTCGTGCCCTCCTCCATAAAATTAACAAAATCGCGAAACAACCGTACGACTGGTAACCGCACGGTAACGGAGTGCACCAAAACACAGAGTGAAAATATCGAAAAGCACTACCAAAGGCGCGTCGCAAACAACGAAAGAAAACCGTTAGAAAACTAAAACATTATTATTAATGATTATTGGATGACGTATCTGTTTGTTTTGCTTTTATAATTTGAGTGTTGTGTGTGCGCGCGCGCGTATGTGTGTACCACGTGTATGCCATTTAAGTTCAACAGCCTAAATCTATCTATTTTTAATTATCAATAGTAGCATCAATAAATCCAAATCGCTTGGTTGAGAGTTATTTACGAGTGCCCAAATGGTTCCTAGCAATATATAATAGTTTTGTCTACTTTTAAATTTTGACTTCCATAGATAGTGAGTATTGGCAATAAAACTGTGCATTTATAGGTTCAATTGCTATCTAATCAATAACTGGATCAATACAAAGAAAATTCATTTGCTGATACATCTTTAAAAATAATATTTAATTAAAGTGTCGTTTGACAATGCAGTATGCTACATTCTACTTACACAGTGATGAACAAAGTTGTCTAAGAGTGACAGTCAGTCAGATATGTTGATTTTATATTATAAAAAATAGACCCATAACATGCAGAATTCGCAGTTAAAGCCCTCCAATTTAATACCAAAATGATATTGTGCCATCGCTACAATTCTTGCTAGAAAATACGCGAAGATAAAAGATGTACGTTACCAGTAAGAAACATAATGATCTGTCCCGCCTAGTTTATGACCGAGTTGGCTACGTATAGTCAAACGCCTAGTAGGGGCGTAGTTCGATGCGATCAAAATGCAACGCGTGAATTTCATTGTTTAGCATTTCCGACGCAATTTTGTATCGTCATTGATGTTCCGGTTTTCATCACAAAAACAGCACAATTTTATTTTTATGCATGGATATTGTCAAGTAACTTTAGTGATATTCGTATAACAATGATTACAAGTATGAATACGTGGAAAGTGTGCAAAGATTTGTAACTATAATCAAGAATATCACGCAAGTGGTGAACTGGGAATCTGTTCCAAAAGTGCGAAATTCTGGTGTAATGTCGTTTTTCGTGGAAGCTGAAATATTCATCAGTGTTTGCAATTTTGGCCATTCAGCTGCGAGCAGCCCTTTAACCCCCGACGCGGCTGTGACGTAAGATGTGCCTATTGTGTGTATTTTTAACGTGGTTGAGGTGCCTGGCAATATCATCATCATCAGTAAGTTTATTGTTTATAATATGGCCAAGGTATTTACATTTTTCAGTGTGAGGAAGTGTATGGTTATTGCTATTTTTCTTGTCCTCAGGTTCGTTATCAGTAACCATACAGAAAGATTTATTGGCATTGTATATTATATCAAATATGTTGCCGTACTCGGCACAACAATCGGTGAGTGTTTTCAACCCAGCAACACTAGGTGAAAAAGCACAAAGATCATCAGTATATATCATATGGCTCATTATGGTGCCTGCATAAAGACAATCAATTTGTAATTTATTCACATTTACACTTAAGTCATCCATGTAAACGTCAAAAAGATGTGGAGAAAGGATTCCACCCTGCTTGACACCGTTTGAAACAGTAAACATTTCAGAGAGGCTACGACACCATCTGATCTGACAGTAAATTTCTGAGTGCTGTACTATGCAGTAATAGAGAATGCGTACAATAAAAGATGGACAGTCAAGGTCAATTAGTTTGTTGAATATAGTTTAATTACTATATATGGTTAACTTTGTCAAAGGCCTTAGAGGCATCCAACATATAGTGACATACATAGATGAGCCATTCGCTATGTAGTGTCGAAAGAGTTCTTTTAATAAAAATATGAGCATTTCAGTTGAGTGGTGCTTTTTAAATCCAAATTGGTTTACACATGTAGTTAAACAAGTAGAAACTCTAGATAATATCATTTCTAGCAATTGTGGCTAGAGCAATGGGTCAGTAGTTGTTGTTATCAAACAGGTATGCAGCCTTATTTTTAATTATGGGAGCTATGCTTGTAATCATCATTTCATCCGGTAAACATTAACATGCTGATATAGATCTCACCCTGTCCTGACCCGTCAGCGGGCGGGGGAAAGTTTGGCAAGACGTAGGACAGCCATGCACCCATACCGTACACATTATAGTAATTATGCGAAAATGCAAATGGGTTTTCTTCAGGGAGGCATGCGTGAGACGGTTTTGAATGATTTTGGTAGAATCAGGAGATGTTCACGCATGCATACATTGGTATTGGAAACTTCTGAGAAAGCTATTGACTTGCTTTAAAAGGTGACAGATTTGCGCAAATCAGGGAGCGCGGCAGACTATTTCACCGAAGCACGACGTGTACGCTCCACGAGGGAAGCTATGAAAAATTGCTCCCAACATTCCGACTTTAAACATTTTCCGCATAGACAAGCCAAGCCGGCTTGCACTAACGTTACGTTTGATTTCTAAATTACTATTTTTTATTTCAACCAGAGTTTACCGATGGTACGTACGGTGTACTGATGTGGCGAGATGGCGATTTTATGTGATTGTGAAATGTACATGAAATGACTTGCTGTCGAATAAATCTCTAATCGAGACGATACCTGGACAACTGGTGTTACAACTGATTTCATTCTAGACGTGAATGAATCTGGCGAGCTAATTGCGAACTTTGTGAGAATCGACTCTCGCGCACGCGCCCAAAAATATCGAGAGAGGGGTCGAACTTTAGAAGATGCTTAATATTGTCTTTTCGTTTGGCCATTTTCAGACACACCGTAAATAAAACAAAATCAGCTGCGTTTTGTCGTAACTCTAGACTCAAAAGTACTTGCACCTAGCTCGGCTACTGTAAATTTGACATTGGAAATTATACTTATGTGACGAATACAAGAAAATACATAGAACTACTTTATCACGATTTTTATATTTTCAGCAAATCCGTATTAAAACGGGACACGGCCGAAGGCGGCGAAGGCTATAATATTCCTCCCCAAAATCCGTATACGGAAAATTCGTACGATGTCGCATGTCTGAATTTTGGGTTGAATACATTAGGCCCTAACTCGCTTAAAACCAGATTATGGGTGTCCCAAATTACACCATTTCAAGTGTTTTGTCTAAAAAAATCAAATGGGTGGGAAGGGTGATAACCCCGTCCCTTTGAACTATCTATAGTTAGTCTCGCTTATCCATGTCTATGCGCTTATCCGACTCTCGACTTCGTGAATCCGCCGAGATGTGTGCGACAAACAGTGGCGCCACAGCGCGGAGCCCGGATAATCGAGAGTAAGAAATGGCGGGCTCCGCAAAACTTCGAAAAGGTGAGCATTATATTAGTTCCTTGACCTTCTGAACTAACGTTTGTGTGTAAACAAAGTGAAGTGGGACAGTAGTTTGTAACGCTTCAGCTAACCGAGGCACATGGTCATGGGCGGTGAAATAAGTATTTACGCAATGAATGAGTTAAAAAAAATCCAAAATTGCTTTATAATCATTTAAACACTTCTGTCTGATAAAGTATGTTATGCGGTTTATTATCCTTTTTGATTTTTTTCAATATCTTTATTATTTGCGGAGTTATTCAACTTTTTGGCTTCAAAAAAGGGTTTATTTTGTCTTACGGAATTGAGTCCATTTCTTGTGACCGGTCTGTTTGTTGGGTGCACTGCCACTGAATGCAGGGGAACATGGCATAATGTGTACTAAAGAAGATATTGAGGTGGAATAAAAAGTTAGAGGACCCTAAAAATGTTGCCATAACACGTGACCTTAACATGCCCTACTTATTTGACCTTGACCTATGATGACCTATACATGTTGAAAAATTGCCAAATTAAGTAATTATGTATGACATGTGGTATCAGGGAGGGGTGTAAGGGAGAATTTATGTACACGTTGACCTTAATACCCATTAATGACCTAGTTTATTACAACTTGACCTTTGACCTATTTACATGTCTTGATGGCCTATTTAGTTTTTAATTAAGTCTGTATTGGAATGCTATCAAGTCAATAGAGGCCGTAATTGTTGACCATAATATTGACTTAGTGACCTGATTATTTGACCTCCATTGACCGATTTATGTTGATAAATGACCTGTTCCAGTCATAAGTAATTGTGCATGACAGTGTTGTTTTTTAAATTTACTGAGGCATGTTAAGAAGAAATGGTGTACATAATTGACTTTACTACAGTATGATATTTTGATGACATAATTTATTGTAATGTGACATTTGCATAATAACAGGTATTAATGGCCTAACTATTTATAAATAAGTGACACAAGAAGCTGGCAAATTCATTGAATTTGTATTGTTTATTGTTATATTTACAATATATTCTTGCATGGTGAAATTTTTGGGGAAAAAATCCACACTCTCCTTCCATAAAATAAACGCAATTTATTAATTTTTGAGAGCTTTGACATTTTCTGCATGCATAATGCAACAATATTTATAGTGTCAAAACTGGTTCACAGTACACTGCATGTTCGGCACATCAATTTCACTGTTTCGTGAAATGACGTCCTGCACTTCAACATGAAATAATGTTTACATACTGTTTACAATAGCTGATAAGGAGACATGGAAAAAGGACAAAACACAAAGCAATGCAGCAGAACAAGAAATAGTTGGCTTCACCCCGTTACAATGGAAGTAACTATAAGGAAGAAGGCTCAATACAGCAATATTCACAGTTCACTGTTTGATAAATCCACGCCAGTGTATGTGTCAGAGTTCACATGGTAGTGCAGGCTTAGTGCAGAAATATTCATATTTCAATGTCTCAAATTAATGTCATGCATTTCAACATGAAGTAGTGTTTATAATGTTCACATTATACTGTCGGTGAAGTGTACACATACTCAGAGTTCACTATTTCGTAAATCCATGCATGTGTAATGTGTCAATGTACATTAATTGTAGACTCGGTGTACATATAGTCACAATTTCTACACAGTCTTCACAAGCTTTGTCTGTCTTCTGCTGTATGTAGTAGGGTCTGTAAGCTTTGCTTGGTCCATTCCTCTGTATTATCCAGTGAAATCTGTGAAAGGTGTAGTGTTTTCAAACATGCAGTGGAATCCTTAAACATGCAATACAAATAAGAAATATATAAAGATTATTAAGATATGTACAATGTTTGATGCAGAAAGATAATGTTGTTTTACTACTGTTAATTATAATAACAGTTTCCTTCACAGTATTCCAAATCACATAAGAATCTGTTATATTGTGTATGTTAAATAAGTAGCAGTTGTGTGCGACAGTAAAACAAAATTTTACAATTGTGTTATTTAATGCAGAATACGAATTTGGGCCATTCCATAATTTTTTTAGCTTAAAACAGTCTGATTTTACTTGATTTATTTCCCAATGAAACAATATATGTGCGTGCATGCGTGCGTGCGTGCGTGCGTGTAAAATTATCAGCACATAATTATAAAAGTGCAGATGGCGTGGATTTAAATTGTTAAATATCACGTCTGGTGAAGCCGAAGTCGCGTGAATACCGGAAGTCACAAATATAATTTTAAAACTGTGAAACTATTTCATTTTAACGAGCGCTACAGTAAAAATAATGAACGACATGCAACAACTGAACATTTATAATTACTATGTTTGCATGAAATTCATCAGATGGCAGTTTTAAATAGTTCGATTCCGTTTTTAATAGCTGTGTCAACCACATGGCAGCGCCAGTGGCAAAGTGCGCTGTGTGCACGGCGCTCCCAACCCTGACTAAATCTGAGACCCATCCAATATAGCTTGTAAAACCATAAAACTATCGCTTAATTTTACTAACAAACTATAACAATTGTGCACTTTTATTACTAGTCCACAAATAAAGTTATCAACAGTATTTTGCATAGCGCGCACACCAGACACAATGAATGAGGGCGCAGGACGACGCCTGGAGCTGGGCTATGAACGCCAACGCCGGCGGCGCTACCTAAATTTGAGAGTGGCATGCCTGTTTTTCAAACTCGACTTACTTTTTTGCACTTCGGACAATAGTCATAATATACATATCATTATAAAGCTAATATACTAAAGCATCCGTAAATCTGGACAATGTTACCGTAGACTTATTATTTACCATTATTTTACGCTATATTACGCAACATCAAAGTTCACAAACGCTTAACTCGGTGAAAATCTCTTCGGAGGCCCGCCAAATTCTGTATAGCGTCTACAACTATTCATTGGTTGATATCTGTGTCGGTTAAAGTCAGTCGTTTGCTTACGTAGTTGTACGAAACGATCTACCGCGACCCCCAAAACCAGGTCAAGCCGAAGTTCAAGTAACAAAAAGTGATGCGTTGTAACGAAAAATCGCGTCGTTGAAATATCTGGTCGGCGCAGAACTCGAATGCGCACGACCGGAAATAGATAACCGAATGTTTCGTTACTTACACGAAATATTTGGTCGCTGAAATATTTGGTAGTTTTTGACCTATGACCTGTGCTGTGTTGAAATGCACGAGAGGAAACAAATAAACCAAAATTAATATTTCAGTAGGCGATATATCCAGTAGGCTACATAAACAAAACGTTTGGTCTGAATTATTTGACTGTTATATGTTGCTAGTTGAATGTAAAGCATGCTTTTAATACTAATTTATTATATAATTACCATATGTATACATGAATGCATTAAATTGTATTAATAAAAAAAATACATACGACTATTTTCACATCTTATATATATATATAATATATATATTAGATTTTTTTCATGAGATCATGAGCTGTAAAATAACTATCCTTTTAGGACAATAAAGTGAATTGGTTGATTGATTTTTATGCATGAATAGTTGGGGCTAATGTCACTGCAATTAGCCTACATTTAAGAATATGGGAATGACTGTTATTTCCTGTTGTATAGTTCGTGTTCATTATAAGTTGATAACTGTAATTATGCACACGATTGTGCAAAGTTAAGTTCAATTAAACGTTGTATGATGCATGCATCAGATAATTAATTTACTAAGGATATAACTAGTGTATAATTACCATACTGGGTGAAATCTATCGATTTACCATGCAATTGTGCTTGTTAATTTTTTAGTTGTCCTTGTATTTTTTATTGACTGGATCAAATTTGCAAAACATGCTAATGGGTATTGTATGGTATTGGCATTCAGCATTATGGTGTTGCGTACTGCATATTTTATGCACAGAAATTGTGTTGCCGCATAGTTGTATATTAAAAATGCCATGGCAGCTGCATATTCAGTTCAGAGTAAGTAGACCAACAGGCTTAGGATCCTAAATACCGACAATGCCCCATTTATATCACACAGTAATGAACTGGAAGACAATATGTGTATGTATGAGTCATGAATGAATGGGTACAATTTATTAAAATGGCTTTCATAAATATAATAGTAATAATTGTATTATTATGCCCAATGATACATGTTTAGCATTGATCATATTTATCCTAGATTGTGAGTGCATTATTTGAGAAGTAAACGTAAAATCAATTGTCACACAGTTTATTCATGCACACCAGTGCAACAATTTGAAGTCTTACATAACATTACTTATAAGATGACTCAATCAAAGAGTGGGTCTGCTAAGTCAACACAATCGGCAGCGAATACAAATTAACATAACGAGGCTTAGTGCAATCGACAGTGTCACATCTGGCTAACCAATGATTGCATTGGCGTGTTCTTCTTTCAGGCCAAGGGCTTGAAGTGTTTAACCAAACAGAAATGGTTCGACAACAAACCTGTTGTACGATGCGCTGCAATGGAATGAATAACACACATAATGCAACTGTAAAGCGCTGTTAACAATATTGGATGTGGCGCTGAACAAAATAAATGTTATTATTATTATTATAATGAGAAATCCTGCACAGCCTAATACAGAAGAAACATACAATTAACACATCAAATTTTCACCGACTGCACTATTTCCCATTTGCATTATTTAAATTTACCCAGTAGTCTTCAAGGAATATTATTAGAATAACACCTCTATTATAAGTGTGTTGCTTTGTGAATTTGTTACTTGAAGTTAGCAATGTGTCAATGACATGCAGATTTTTTAATCCGTTCGTGGACCTTCATTATTCTGAATATGAAATTCAAATAGGCTATTCACATAGTAGAGAGTTTGAAGTAAAATAATGTCAGATTTTACAAGCACTAAAAGATTGCTGTGGTGTTACGTCTAGTGAGCATATATCATTAGATTATTCCTACTTACACCTTAAAAGCTTCATAATCCAGGTGTTCGTAACACATGATGTACAGAGTTAAAAAAACTAGTGACTGCCATATATTGTACATAAATGTATCCACGTATAATTAGATAAATTACCCTTATTCTTGTAACTTACAGAGATGACAATTTCCTCAAATTGTCTGGCACCAGATACAGGGTTTCGGTGGAGTACAACCCTGTTATGATTGTTGTCTCACATGCCCTCTTTGCCTGTTTGAGTAGTGTATCCACAACCTAAAACGTTAAATGTGTCAGCAATAAATTATTTAATAAATACCATTTATAAGCAATGCATCGTAACCGAAAGGTTATTAAAAAGAAAGGAAGGTATAGATAGAACAAATAAAGCACAACGATTTGCATTCTAACGAAACTTAAATGTGTTCAAAACCTAACTTCAAAACAGTGTTTTCCATTGAAGTTAGAAGGAAACTGAAATAAAAAACTTAACAATTTGATCATTTGTCAACCTCACTTTTGTTCTGACCCTTCAAAGTGCATGATGTTCAAGACAAGCCCATAGACACTGATAGATTGGATAAGGTATCTAATGCATACGATCTGCTATTCACTTTAGTGATGCTTTCACAACTTTTTTAATTTGTTATAATTTATTTTTAATAAACAGAAAAAAATATGAGCACAAGAAATAGCTGGGAGATGGCAATTTTGGCAAATACTGGACGAGGTGGGTGACAAAGACAGCAAAAATGATAATTTTCAGCAAAGTGCGTTATCGCGGCATGTCAAAAGCCCGATATTTATTCCTGTTGTTGAATTGGACAAAAATGCAACAAAACAAAAAACAAATTGATTAAGCACCTTTAATTATGATACGTACCTAATCACATGTGATCTGTTTGTTTGGAAATCGCCTGCATAATGATGCACAAAGACATTTTAGTCATAATGACAAGAAAAATAATTTCTCACTACAGCGTATTGTGTTATGAAAACAATAAAACAACAAACTACAAAACTGACATTTACCTTAACATAGCACTTTTTCTGTGAGAAGTCAGTCATCCTTTTCACAATCGTGACTTCAATGTGCACATGTGTCTGCAGACCTATCCAAACAAAGTGAAAAATTTGCTGAGTATGTATAATATCAGAGAATGTGGTTTTTATTATATTTTGGTGAAAATATTACAGCCTATCCAACCAAAAGAATCAGCATAAATTGTCAACAATTTCCTACATGAAGCCCACAGTCAATGACCCCACTCTGTCGCTGACTTGTGTCAACAACACACCTGATTGTTGAGTGTGTTGTTGACAGCAGTGATGCAATCTGCATTTTGCAGTGCATGTTGACACTTCTGTTGAGCGAGTCATAAACGATGACATCTGCATCCACGTGGGCTGGTGGAGTGGCGACAGTCACCCAGTGCAATTCTCCATCATGCAGTACTTGCACAAACGGTCCACTCGCAATAGCGAACTGCAGAACGGCACCGATAACTGGGTTTTGCAAGCCGGCCATTCCGGGAAATTGCTTCTTCAGCAATTGTAGTGCTGCCGATACGTGGTCGTCTGTCAGCATACTGAACTCTGAACTCAATTATTACCCTTAGTGTTCGCCTTCACCATGTTGCGACGCAGCACGTGATCACCCTCATTGAAATTAAACACCTGCACTCCCTTCGCCATTTTCTTGCTGTATGCACGCTTTTGTTTGGACTGGGCACAGGTGATGTTTTCTTGAATCTGTAAAGGCAGAACAAAATTAATACATCCAAACAAGGTTTAATTATTACTATCGTAGGTAGTCCTTGAATAAATGGTATTAAACTACGCTGAGTCAATATTATTGACCCCTAATGGCTTTTGCTGGTTGGTGAATAAATAATATTTGCATGGGATCTTTTACTTCGCCTGTCATATACACCAGATAGATGGGACCGAAAGCCCGGCGCTCTACCACATGACTACCGTGCCACACTAATGTTGTATTGAAAATCTCAGAGGAATGGAAAACCAAAAATGTACACAATAATACTAACTCTTCATCAATGGACTCCTCATCATTGGTCTCTTCTGCAGCATCCAGAATAGAGAAAAAAGATGGTTTGTAGTCACTAGATAACTTTACTGGTGATGACAAGGTGAAGGGAGAGGGCGATGGTGGCTCAGCTAATTGGACATCATCACCTGGAGTCTTCTTGGGTTTAGAAATTAGACAGGGTGGCTCAAGTTGAATGTCGACAGAGATATCATCCAAACTGTACTGTGACCCTGTGTCACATGTCACCATCATGTCTGTTTGAATCTCTGGAATGTAGAATAATCATTTATGAAAAAACAAAGTTCATAATAATTATGTATGTTTGCTGACATACAGACTACACGCCAAAGATAAAGTGGTAATAATGCTGAGAGAAATACAATTGTGATCTATTTTCTTGTATGGTATATAAAAGTACTAATAATTATGTTGGTAAAGACATACATTCCAGACACAATTCTTTACAAATATTAATGATGTTTTCATTCACATTTCCACTGCCTTTTGGCCTCATATTTCAGGCACTGTCTTATTTTTAATTGACTTGTCTGGTTCTGCAGGTGGCATAAATCTACCACAGTTGCTACAGGGCATTCACAAAACCATAAAATTATGATATACTGATGGTCTCACCAGGCTCGACCTCCCTCCCTAAAATTGCATGCCATAAGGTGTGAACATTTTTAACAGTTAGCTTGAAAATTGTAGATTTTGAGTCATCTCGCCCATGTTAATTTCCCTGCCTTTTCCGCCTGCAACTGTAGATAAAATATTATGTGTAATTTTTGTAATAGTGGGTAGCAAAAATTCGCAATTGAATTTTTGCACAATTATTCTGATATTTGACACATGGCTGGAAATACCACACACATACATATGGCTGGAGACACCACACACAGACAGATGGCTCGAGATGCCACATACAGACAGATGGCTAGAGACACCACACACAGACAGATGGCTGGAGACACCACGCACAGACAGATGGCAGGAGATACCACACACAGACACATGGTCGGAGGCACCACACACCAACACATGGTTGGAGGCACAATACACAGACACATATAAGGCTGGAGATATATAGCTGGCAGCAATTCACACAGACTGATGGCTGGAGACACCACACACTAACACATGGTTGGAGACACCACACACAGACACATAGCTGGAGACACCACACACAGACACATAGCTCGAGACACATGGCTGGAGACACCACACACTAACACATGGTTGGAGACACCACACACACACACACACACATGGCTGGAGACACTACACGCAGATATATGGCTGTAACCAGTTAGTCGTACTACATAAAACAGGATGGCATAAACCGTAACCAGTTAGTCGGACCACATAAACTTAAGTCCAGTATTGATGATTGGTCAACATTACATTAATGCAAGTAACGATACCTTTTGACAAGTTTGTACAATTTTGAAGAATTCATGGAACATCTCAAGATGTGCCTTACCTTAATGACATCTTCACCAAAGTAACCTTCAAACGGCCTGTATTTGAACATTGTGACAACCCAGGCTAGCTTGCATGTTGCAAAATCCGTACCACATGTGTTTGGCAGTGACACCTCCAGTATAGTGACCGAATCAGAAATTAGTTTGATGAGTTTATCCCACAGAGGGCGCCTTATATCCCAGGGCTATGAGCAGTCTTGTTCAATGAGGTTGATGATCTTTACTTGGCGGTACAGCGTCAGATTACCATGTTGAGGTGGATCAAACTTCAGTGATACATCATCAGTGTAGCCAGGATTATAAGCAGGA
Organism: Lamellibrachia satsuma; assembly: GCA_033239005.1. Classification (NCBI taxonomy): domain Eukaryota; kingdom Metazoa; phylum Annelida; class Polychaeta; order Sabellida; family Siboglinidae; genus Lamellibrachia; species Lamellibrachia satsuma. The sequence continues at coordinate 6,771,687 of BSQZ01000026.1, forward strand.
AGGATGTAAACCATATCTGGGGAAGCTGAATACTTCCCACAGTTTTCCTGCATTGTTACCATGGTGACAGATGATGGGGAAAGACACCACATCCTCTCTCAAACATCTGAAGAGTAGGAGAATCTGATGTATTCCTTATGATGACTAACAACTTGCCTTCAACAAAGAGTGCTGGCTCCTCATCACTTCTGTGTTCCCACACAGTGAAGTAGACTGTGTTTTCCCTGTAGCAGTCGGCGCACAGAGTATAAGTCAACACGCCATCAAGAGCCAGGCTCAGTTGAGAAATATCTGTCACACAAACACAAACACTTCAGCTGTAACCCACCTGTCACACAAGCACATCAAGAAAACTGTTATGTTGGAATTTAACCAATGATATATTAAACAAATGGTAACCTGACCGGTGAATTGGTCAAGAAATTTAATGGATGAGAAACTCTAATAGTTTAATAATCCAACATTACAATAATCAATATATTCATCAATGAGTTGTTCAAAAAAGTTATCCATCAACATATTAAAACAACCAATCAGCCAGCCGGCACATGGAATTACCCATTCTGTTGGTGAATGAATGTATCAGATCCTATGTTATTGGATAGCTATAACTTCAAAGTCTCCTTTACACAATTTGTGCAACTTTATTTTGACATCTGTCTAAAAATGTGCTGTATTATGGGGGTGTCTCTTTAGCAGTTTCCTTTAGTATTTTTGCAGGAATGTCGGCTGGCCCTGGTGCTTTGTTGCAGTTTAGAGCTACAAGCTGTTTTATGATGCCGCTTAGTCCGATTTGTAGGGTTTGAATTGAGGGAGATGGTGATGGGCCTTTTGTTGGGATAGAAAGTTGTGCTTTTGTAAAAAACTGATTTGAAGAGGTCATTGAGAGCATTTGCTTTGTCATGGTCGGCTGTTTTCAAGTCGTTATTTACTTTTAGTACTATAATGCCAAGACTTTTTGTTTTGTTTTGTCTGATGAAAGACCAAAATTGTTTTGGATTTGTCGTCAAACTTTCTCCCATGTTGTTAATGTAACTCTTATAGGATTTGGTCACTTCTTTGGTGGATAATTTTCTTAAATTTTCCCAATGTTTTTTTTTGGTTTTAGCATGAGGTTTGTCCCTTTTTCTCTGTAGGCTAATAATGCTTCTTGTGGTTCACTGTAGGTGTTGTTTAGATTTTGTCATGGGGCTAGCGATGGATTCTCCTATCAGGTTAGTGTAGTGTTTATGAAAGAAGTCCCAATTTGAGTTTACATCTTGTTCTTCTGGTTTTCGAAATAAAGTACTGCTGAGCAAGCTGGGTGCATTTCGCTTCAATGGATTCACAGTTTGCAGATCTGTAGTTGTATACTTTGTGTGGTGGTTTGTTTTTTCTGAGAATGGCTTCATGATCGCTCATGCCAGCCACTGTGTTTATGGTGGAGATAAGGGATGGGTTTGATGTAAATACTAGGTCTAATATTTTTCCGGAATCTAATCGGTTGGGTTCATTTACTATATTAACTAGTCTAAATTCCACAGCTATTTCAATTAGTTTGTTATGTTTCACATTTGTTTGTTGGTTTGTTGCACACAAATTCTCCCAGTAGATGTCAAGAAGGTTTAGATCACCAGCTAGAATGAGAGATGGGGTATCTTGCAGCTACGGTATAGGATGGAGAGAGATTCATGTAAGGCTTCTAGTGATGTTGTGTAGTCATTTGTCTGTCTGTAATAGGATGCCAGATAGATAGATAGCTTTTTTATGCACAAAGTGTATTTTTGATCAAATAATTTCACAGGTTGTGTTTAGTTTGTCTTGGGGGCTGCTATAACGTCATTTCCGAGTGCTATAAAAACACCTCCACCGTGGATGTTACAATATTTTTGGATTGCTTCATAATTTGTGGGAGCACAGAGTATGTGGGGATACTTGAGTTGAGTTTGGTTTTAACTAGAAGGATTATGTCAGGGTTTATTGTTGCCTGCCATAGGGATACTCTGTTAGTGTTCCTGATGCTGAATGCAGTATCTTTGCTTGGTCAGGAGTAGACGTATTAGCTGGATTTGGTGCAAATGTAGGGTTCGTATCATCAGATATTTGTGTAGTCACTGCTGTTTGGAAGTGACTCAAGGACTGAGTAAGGGTTTGGAGTATTAATGTTGCTGGTGAATAGATACTCAGAATAGTTTGGCAATCCACAGCAAGAACAGAACCACAGCACACTATGATATTTTAATTGTTCATATGTGGTGTCATTAATTTGGACACATGCAGTATGGTACCAACTGTCACATTGATCACACTGTATGGCATGGTGGTGATCATGTACCTCATGGCTGCAGGTGCCACACGGATATTTTGGAGAGGGATCTTAGGTGGGACCAGGGTTTGGATGAATGTACCCTGCTTGTATTATAAGTCCACACATATATAATAGAGATAGGGTACAGGGCTTAGTTGGCATCACTTTATTTTTTCTTTGTGGTTGAGAATGTGGGGAATTGTGGCAGGTTTCTTGTCAGCATGGCTGAGAATGTTGTTGTGGAATCCTCATTGTTGGTGGCAATTTGATACAGGTACAGAGGCGAGAGTGGTGTTAAATAATGTGGTCTTGAATTTTCTTGTGAAAGTATGTATTAGTAGATGTTTGCTATAACTTGCCTTTAGAGGGCTAAAGTCACATTATATCAAATATGTACTAAACTGTTTAAAAGTGCATGTGCAGGGTTTGGGCTAGTACGAACATAGACAGATAGTAAGTAGGAAATCTAGATGTGTGTTATGTCTGTGGTCCTGGACTGACTCAGGAACTCTGGGTATATGAAAATACAGGGGTGGCAATGAAGCACCCGAAGAAGGGCCTGTTTCTTACTACAAGATGTGATAAAAACAGGGTAGGATTAGAAATTCTAAGCTAAGTCTATCTATTTATAAATAATACACAGTATATTGAAATTTGAATACATGCACTATTTTTAGTTGTGTTGGGGATGATTTGGGTTTTGCGAGTTTTAACGACGACAGCTTACATCCGTCATCTTGATTTGTTCATTGTTAAGCAAGGTAAACGCGGCTGATTGAGTAAATTTGGTTTAGGAACGTGTGATCTCTAACGTTATAACACGATTATATTCTGATTTTGACACTGTTGCATATCTGTAAGATTGGGGTGTAAAGAGCCTTTAGAAATGTCACGAACCTGTCACTATGAGACAGGATATGACAAGACAGACACTAACCTGTCATTATGAGACAGGAGTTGACCAGACATACACTAATATGTCACTATGAGACAGTAGATGACAAGACAAACACTAACCTGTCACTATGAGACAGGAGATGACATAACATGCATAAAAATGTCACTATGAGACAGGAGACGACAAGACAGACATTAATATGTCACCATGAGACGGGAGGTTACAAAATAAACACTAACATGTCACTATGAGACAGGAGATGACAAGACAGACATTAACCTGTCACTATGAAACAGGAGATGACAGTCATGGGTTAATTTCAATTGTTAATTTAATTAACTCAATTAATTTAATTTAATTAATTCATTTACAAGAAAAGGCTAAATTAACTTAACCAAAAGGGGGTAATTTTATTTTATTTAATTGACAAATTCCAAATTAACTCTCAATTAAGTGCTCATTTAACAGTAGGTATTACTGTATAGTTCACACCCATGTTACTCAGGCATTTCCAAAAGGCAGTCAATATTCCAGTGATTAGTCTGACAGAGATAAGTTTAAGGTATGTATGAATGGGAGGGAGAATATCTCTCGACATTAATACTGTCTGTACCAACTGAAGTTAGCTGGTCATTCAGGCACATGTGAATTGGAGGGAAGGCCTAGACAATAGAATGTCCTCTTTTAGTGTGGTAAGTTGATGACAAATGGTGGCTTCTGCAAATCTGCAAAATACTTGGCTGGTAACCTGCAGCCAAATGGACCTATGCATTAGACTATGTATCTATATATTTTTGGTATGTCCGCAAGCATACATATAACATGCAGAGAAAAGTAAAATAGCTTCAGTTTGGAATCTTTTTACAGCGCCAACTGGTATCAAAAGCAAGCCAATTCAAGTGATACATAAGAAAATTGTGTATAAATATTTAAATACTATTGTATAAAGGGGAAACCTAATGAGTTAGCATTAACACATTGCATAAATAACACTTTGATACATAGAAATTATGTATGTAGTTACCCGGTTTTGTTAATTTGGTGGTGGAATACTGGAGGAAACTCCACACCCTGCAAATCCTCAGCCACAAATTTACATTCCTTTCAGAAAAGAACATTAATTTTAACAAGCATTTACAACTTTTAAAATGTGATCAAATACCCCATAAACGAATGTCTTGGTATATAAATATTGTATAAGCACATCTTTTTCCAACAAAGTTACAAAACATATTTCTTTTATAAGTCAACGCAATGTTCACATTTGTTTGATGATAATAACACTGTTCCTAAGATGCAATAACTAAAGTAATTTCCTTAATATATATATATATATATATATATATATATATATATATATATATATATATATATATTAAGGAAATTACTTTAGTTATTGCATCTTAGGAACACAGCACTATCGTGACCGTAGCGTTTAGAACTGCTATAAAATGTGTAAATAACAACTAGCATATTACTATTTCAATAATGATTTGTATCAAGTGCTTATATTTACAAAAAAACAAGTGACATATGAATGTAATCTGCATTTCTACCAAAGCATACTTTAATTGTTAATTGAATTAAATATAATTGTTAATTTAATTTAATTAAAGAATTTGGGATGTTAATGTAATTTAATTGACCTGATAAATGTGTGAGGTTAATTTAATTGCAACATTTCTGAGTTAATTTAATTTATTAACTTTTCAAGTTAATTGCCCCATGCATACTTGTCACTATGAAAGAGGAGATGATAAGAGAGTCACTAACCTGTCACTATAAGAGAGGAAACGACAAGACATACATAAACCTGTCACTATGAGAGAGGAGATAACAAGACAGTCAACAACCTGCCATAATAACACAACAGATGAAAAGACAGACATAAACATGTTACTACGAGACAGGAGATGATAAGACAGAAACTAACCTGTCATTATGAGACAGCCGAGTTTTGTAAAACGGCATAGTGATGCTGAGTGGCTTGTTGACCGTCTGATCTGGGAGTTGTTCCATCCCATCATTGTATCCTGGAGACAGTCAATGACACTGTACGTTGAAAGTCTGACAGTGTCAACAACATTGAACACAGGGATTTCACGGTGTGGTGAATAATAATTATGTTATTTACGAAGACATCAAGTAATGCTAGTAGATTTAGACAACATGTTATTGAAATAACATTGAAATACCAACATTATAAATATAAAAATAAATTTTGAACAACACTGCAAACTAAAACCCAAAAGTATTTATACTAAGTGACCTTTTACAATCCAATCTCCCACCTGTTCTTATAGTAAATGGAGTCTACAAGAGCAATATACTAAGTCATCTTTCACATGCCAATTTCCCACCTGTTTTTTAAGTAGAAGGAGTCTACAAGAGCAATATACTAATTGACCTTTTACAATCCAATCTCCCACCTGTTCCTCAAGTATCTGTCTGTTTTGTCCCTGGTTGACTCGGGGCGACAATGAATAACTTGAACGTGTCCGATGCCCCTGACAGGTACTGGGCAGTCAAGTCATCAGCTGCCAGAAACCCCCAGTCAGCATCTTGTCACTTGTCTGGGCTGTGAGAGCAAGAATCACTTTACACTTCAAGTAAGCTGTAATGTCTGTGAAAGATTAACTGGGTTGCGAGTGCAAAAATCACTTTACACTACAAGTTAACTGTAATGTCTGTATAGAGACTCACTGGTATATGAGTGCAATAATTACTTGACACTTTGACTCAGCTGTAATGCCTATGTAAAGACTCACTGGTATGTGAGTGGAAGATATTTTTCAATTGAGTCAGCTGTAATGTCGGAATAAAGATTGACTGGGCTGTTAGTACAACAATCACTTGACACTTCAAGTAGGCTGTAATGTCTGTGTAAAGACTGACTGGGCTGTGAGTACAACACTCACTTTACACTTCAAGTAAGCTGTAATGTCTGCGTAAAGACTGACTTGGCTGTGAGTGCAATAATCAGCATGAGCCAAGAACTTACGCTGTCGATGTTCGCATCTTTGGGTGGTTTGTCCCAGGTGACACCGACGCCGTCCTGTCGTGACGTCTTTACTGCTGGTACGTCAATTGTTGTGTAATCGAATGGCTCTGTGTCGTCCACTGATGTAGTCATGTTGTGTACTGACTTTTGTGACTGAGGTTTGATGGTGGCACCTGGAATGATGACATCAAGTTTATGCATGCAATACATATCAGTCAGTGTTGTAGTTTGATCATTACACTATTTTACAGAAATTACAAAATAACTTAACTTAGATTTTTTTTTTAAAACTGACAGAAAGCTGCTTGACCATTTAAAGACAATCTGTTTTCCAGAAAAAAGAACGATGCTATGGCAGTTCATTTACAAGTATTTCCTTGTTATAAACGACCATTTGTCTCAAAGAATTGAGAATGGTTGTACTAGTAAGTTAATATTGAAGAATTTCACTGACAGGCAAACAGATTTGAGAGAACGGAGAAAGGATGAACTGGCTGTTAAATGTAGTAAAATGCATATTGCCTCTCTCTCGCTGTCAGCTGTGGTTGTGACTATGACTGCTCACCTAGTTCGCAATAAGTCCTATCCAGATTGGTCTTTCATCGGCAACTAAGTACAACTGCTTGGTGTCTATATTTTATTTTCTGCAAGTTTCCATTTACTATGTCTTTGAATCTAAGTTTTTGGCGACCTCTGTTTTTAGTACCTTCTGACAATTGGGAGTGCTGAAAAAAGCCACACTTCCATAAACAACTGGAATATATTAAAGAGTATAATGACGTGAGTCTGACTTTGTAATGAGTTGGTTGTATTTAGTCAGTTCTGTGTCATGGCGTGCAACATCCAAACCTGTGGGTCTGGACTGGAAGGTGGCGGCCACCATCCTGTTGCAGTTCTCCTGGCCAGTGTTGAGCACCTTGGCATTGAAGACCACCTGATCTATCAAATTCATCAGACACGGACTAGTCCACGAAAATTGGCAGCGTGCAGAGTCCTTCATCCTGTCTCACATAAACACACAAGTTACATCGATCTATAGATCTGCGTCAATCAAACAGTTCGCACCCCACACTTTGGTATTCTGCTTTGGAAAATTACAAGATCAATCTCACATATGTATCTCTGTTTGAGCAATATGCATTTTACCATATGGTTGTAGTCATATAAATGACGTACTCTTCTTGACTACAGTATGCTCATAAAAGTCAAACATCCTTTGACAAGAAGGATGTACAGTGAAAGTATAAATAAAAACACTAAACAAATCAATCTGGTTACCAAAACATTAGCCATTACTACTCAGCGCAAATACTGATTTATTAAAACAACTGTAAAAGTTAGTTTCTCAATCTAATGTGACATTCTCCCCTCCCCCACATTTCACCATTACAGTTTTTGCAATGTCTGTTCCACTAATAATCCAATGAATTTGCAAGAGCACCATGAATGGCCTGCTTCCAAGGCGGTTATATCTACTTATGACACCAACCTGTACCAACACACAAAGTGGGGATAGGCAAGCGCGATCCGATTGAAGTGACCCTTGATATTGTTCAATCTCGGTCCACCAAAATTGTTCCTGGCTGCCGCAGCACCTGTAAAAAGACCTCAAGTAAAGGCATGTTTATGTTTACACAGCACTGTATCCACTCCTTGGGATTGTTCAACGTGCTTAACAGTTCACTCCCTGCCTGACCTGTTCATTCCAACACCTTTTGTACTTATCTGGGAAGCATTCAGCAATGCTGCAATTACTGTGCGAAGATTTTTCGTTCACATTTCCACACTTGTCTGTACCTGGACACTCATTTACAGCTGGGTGAACTGTGGTAATGTGGGGGAACAAAATTGTCAAAGCTTTGATACTGCAGCAGTTTGGTTTGAACCCGGGTTCCCTCAGCCTAGTCTGGCGTTCGATCATTGTGTGGAAGAAATATCATGAATATCTCATGAGTACACACATAGACAAATTCCCAGCAGATGTTTGTATAATGTACACAGCCATTGCCATAATCAAAACATGTATTTACATCTACTGATTTGCATCTTTAATAAAAAACAACACAGTTGCCTTACTTCCCTATCATTAACGCTTGTCGAGGGAAATCTTCAGTTGATGCACTCTGGAAACACCCTGCCACAACTGTCATTGCCACTGTTGTTATTGTCATTTGGGCATTATCTCTGTCATCAATGTCACATCTGTCAATATTACTGCTGATGTTTACTAAAGCAATGCGCTGCCACCCGAATCCACCCCAACAGTGCAAACACAACACAAGGGAGTCATTTGTCTGCATTGTTTAATATGTTTCAATGAACAGGTAATCTGTGAAGCCATCAACCTACAGACCAGTTGGTCATTTCATGTTGCATAAACAACAGCTCAGGCATTGACCAGTTGACCTACAGAGCACTTTTTTAAAGAGTACCTTGTGAAAGTTGATTCATAGGTCAGACAACGATTTCATAACCCGCTGAAGATATTGCTTACTTCAGAGAACTTTATTTTAATGGCATGTTGTGAACTTGAGAAAGTGCATCTAATAGTAAATATTCAAAGAATTACGCACGCATTTGATCGTACATTTGTGAATTTGATAAATCAAATGTTTATGGGTCGCATGCAAATGAAATGCTTGAATGCTGGAACGATTGACTCCTGATGGCACGTCAATACGGAGGGAGGGAGGGAGGGAGAGAAGAGGGAGGGAGAGAAGGGTGAGAGAGGTGGGAGAGGGAGAGATGGGGGAGATAGGGGGAGAGATGGGGAGAGAGGGGGAGAAGGGTAAAGGGGGAGGGGGAGGGAGGGAGGAAGGGATGGAAGGCGGAAGGGAGGGATGGAAGGCGGGAGGGAGGTGAGGGAGAGGGAAATGGAGAGGAAGAGGGACATTGAGAGGGAGAGGGAGAGACTACGACACTGTGGTTGTGTAATTCCAAGACGCCGCTAACCTTTGTCTATCACCAGGGCGGTAATCTCGAAAATAAGAGGCTTCGACAACGGCGACAATGCGGTCGTATGTTTGATGCGACAGTTCATAGACGACAGCGAACTACATGACGACGGCGCTCGTCAGCATCAAACCGCTGCCCAAGTACATATTTGTCTTGCTCAACGTCATCCAATCTTCATCCATTCCCCCACGTCTACAGCAACTGCTCTTACAAGACTCTGCCTCCATCCAGGTCAAGTGAAGCACTGATGCACGACTCCGACGTCTCTTTGATGCGATACCAATGCTAGTTTCGTTCCAGGACACACGTTAGATGTATAACAAACAATCAATCATCTTTGATATAGCATTCAACGCTCCCCATCATAGACACCGCGTGCGACACAAGTGTTGACTTCGTACCAGGATACACGTGTGTAACAAACACTGATACGCAAACACGCTCCCCTGCCGATGTTTAATAAAAGCCACATGACGTGATATGAGCTGGTACGCGCATTGAGCTATAGAGGCCTATGTTGCAACATTTGTTTTTGCGCGGTTTATTATTTTACTTTTCGTACTAGTGTTAGCAGTAAGATACGCGCATGAGGAAGCTACAGCGTGGTGCGAGCAATGGCCATAGAAAATATTGCTAAACACTTGTACTTGTCTGCATTAACAAACAAACGGCATATCCCCCTCCCGCGCTGCCTCCTCTCCCTCACTCGCTTCTTCTCTGAACCTTCTCCTTCTCTCCCATCTAATGGGGCGTGATAAAGTTCCAGATAGAACGTCAGGCTCCCAGTCGTGAAAACCCTAGCTTGAACCGTCTTGCTGCCGTTTCGAAGCTTTGGCAATTTGGTTCACCGAACGTTGCCACAGCTCATTCGTTTGTATAAATGAGTACCTGGCTATATGCAGTGGTGATTATACGTACGAATGGTCTTCGAGCAGTAACTGCAGCATGACTGAGTGCTTCCCAGAGAAGTCAAGATGGCGTTGGAATGAACAGGTGTGCTAGGGGGTGAAGTGTAAAACACTTTGAACACTGAACGTACACTAACTGATGCGTACTATTGTTTTTTTGTGTGTAACCATGTTGAGAAAATTTTTGTAAACAGAACCATTACGTATCCTCAATAGAACAACATGCATGTGTCGATACAATTAGGATACCAGAATAATTGCGACATAGAAATTGCGCTTCTAAGTGAGGATTACAACGTCATTCAGGGCGTTGACAGGTGTCAAGGCGTGGTGCTGCAAAAGATTATCTGATGCAAACAGGACAACGCCGTCCGAGCGCATGGACAATGCCTGTCGTGGTTCGTTGATTACATCCGCCAGCACAGACAATAGACCGCAATGGTTCATTCCTGTTTACCAGCCAGCATGCGGGGAGTTCTTGCATTTAGCGTGTCTTATATAGCAATCCATGCGAAGTTGGTGATTCTTCTTCAAAAAATTCGTATACGGTGTACGGCCTACCATGACTGAAAAATTATCAATTGGAGAAATATGGAGGAGTGTGCAAAATAGCATTTCGTGTGCTACATCCGTGTTGGCGTGCATGTTATCTGCTTCAACATACGTTACATATCAATAGCACACGCTGCGTGCTTCCTGTGGTGTTCTTTGTAAAAGCTGATCTCATCTAGATAGGTAGAAATGCATTGCGTTGACATCCAGTCAGACGAAATTGGTGAAGAAAGAGATGATTCGAGACAGCTACTAACAAAAGGAGCATTATAAACAGGGACCTTATGACCTACCAGAATGCGGAAGGTTTGTGTATAAACATTATTAGGCTTTGTAGATAAATAATATCTATACTACGGAGTACACATATTTGATATGGTATTAATTCTGATACGTATTTTATTCATTCTACAAACGATTGATCATTTCATATGGAGTTTTGAATAATGTATTGGGACAGATTACTTGTTAGTGACAACTATGTTTTTCTGCTTCTGATGCAACTCATGACTGTGTATTAGTCGCACGAAAATTTTGCTAGACTGTTGCTGACAAGGAGACGAGACACTTTCTAGGCGTTTTGGCTTATTGTTGGCTAACGTAACAGTTATGTGTATTTGTTCAACAAAGTAACGGCGGTGGGAATTGCTAGATGCATAGATAATAAACAGACATACCAGTTATCACAACTGTTCGATGATACTATTGCCAATATAATAAACCTTTCCCACTTGGAGTGTGTTGTATTCCTAAGACAGGGTTTTGTAGGGTTGTTGATATCAATTACACGGCCAACGTTCTAGTAGACGCCATCTTAGAGTGATCACTTCCGGCGCATGCGCATAATTTTCACCACTAGATCTGCATAATTCAATATCAATAACATAGACTAGTAATATTATTTATGCATGTTATACACTTTACTGCATTACAACATGAACTATGCCATATAAGAAACATTCTAATTAACTAAATTGTTTAATTAGTAGTTGTTATATCAGTTAAATGTAAAGTTAACCTGTTTCAAGAGTTCACACCACAAATTCACTTAAAGAGGGTGTACCTACTATATAAACGGGTAGACGTGTTGTCATAAGAGGTTGCTAGCTCAACATATAGGGATTGTCAGTAGTTTCGGTGGAGAACTACAGAATGGTCTGGGGGCCGACAAATCTCTCCCCTGAGAGCTGCTCGATAAGCAACCATAAGAGACTCGGTGACTGTGGATTGGTCTCTCCACCGACCGATAGGAGGTGCAACCAAATAGCAGATAATGCTAAGTGTCACTCACGTCATTGGACTCTTATTTTTTAAACAGAACAACATCGATCATTACATATTCAGGTTATTACTCTCGATTCGCATTAGTTGGTCAATCGGCATCAGTTTTATTGTCATCGTAGCAAACGTATGTCAATCCGTAATCAATTACATGTAAATTATTACGATGATGTCCTTCCTTGCATTTTAGTAAATCACTAAATTTAAATATATCACTCTACGTCACTCCCAAAACAAAAAGGTTATATAATATTAATGTTTTATGGCACTCCAGCACACATGCAAATTTGTTCTTTTCGAAGAACAGCCAGGTGACACTGTTAAGCTAATGCTTTCCACACGTTTTGATTTTACTGTGCTTCTCTACATGCAATCTGAAGTCTGACACATAAGGACACGTCTTGCAACATATTGTGCACACCTAATCGATTTAAATAAACATGCACAACTTACCCCACCAATAATAACTAACTCGGATTTACTTGCATTTAACTTTAATGTGGTCTCTGTCATCCAATGGAAGATTTTGTGGAGACAATCCCCGAGGTAGTTTTGGAAGTGATTTGTATCTCATGTAGCCAAAATAGCATAGGTCTGTGATTTATTAGCATACACTTGGTGATCCAAGTTGTGACGTTGGATAACTGAGCCAAGTAGTGTAGCGTAGAGGTTGAAACACCCTGAGGACCATTACGTGAAGTAGGGAGCGTAGCTGAGAAACAATTCGCTATCTTCATTCTTTTGTATCTATCAGTTAAATATTATGACAACCAGCTCTGTTCCAGATATGCCACACCACATTGACACACTTTTAATAATTGTCAGGGTGCACCAACTAGTGACTAGTGACTTTTTCGCACTACACTAATATTTGTTTTGAACAATTTGCCCCCTACTGTTATTCAGCACTATATTATTACATTTGCCCGATTGCCACCCTATGCTTTTATTTGTCACTTGAGAGTAAATAAATATGCATTGCGCATAATTACAGTGCAATTCTCTTATATAATATTATATAATAATGACAAAATTTAGGTGGACCAGGATTCTAGAAAACTGCTGCTATTTTTTGTGGTGCAGTTATATGAATTGACTTAGGTTATGTTAACTTTTATTGCAATCCACACAAGATTATTATATTTAACGGTATCTTTGCGAAGTGCATCGCCTGCGAATTGTACAAGACAATTGTAAAGTAGCACTATAAATCAATGAAGACTCTGTCTGATTATTTATACTACTTTGTCAGCCGTTGAGTATAACTATATGCTGGGGACAGAGAAATAAGAAATATATTTAAATTATTTTGAATATTATCCTGACCGTTGTAGTCAAATGGCATGAACAATGTAAACTCAATCATGTATATAAAAGACAAACAAGGCTGAGTATAATTATATCCCATAATGTTCAACTTGTTAGTCACACA